>JAWNLE010001151.1:4545000-4650000 GCA_035041375.1 Drosophila conformis
TGTATTTAGCAGTATCTATATATATATATATATATAGTATAGTGTACTTCTCTCTGACCAAACGAAACCATCTTAAGCAAACAAAATCAAGAACACCAAACTAAAAACAAACTTATAAAGTAGTGAAAATTTAAAAGAAAAAAAGAACAAAAAAAAAACAAAAAACAAAATCAAAACAGTGAAATCTGCAACTTGAATATACACCAATATATATTTATACATATATATATATATATACATATATATATATATATATTTACATTTAGTATGCATATACATAATTGAGCTATGGGCGCGAACGAAGAACATTCCTTTGTAGACAACTGTAACTATATATATTCTGTCGCAGCTATACACATATACACATGTATATATATATATATATATACATATATATGTATATATACATTTGTAGACTTTTCACTTGTATTTCCTTTTGTTCATTTCATTATGTTTGTATCTCACAATTTGTTCAATCCAATCAATAATATGTTATATGGATATGATATTTGCATATTTCCTGTACGTCCAATGGAACCATATTAGAGGTCTGCAAGCCTGCATTCTAACTTGAGCTTGATCTGAGCTCAGCCAAGTGTTGTGCTCATTTGTAGGGTTCAAGGGTTCGGCCTATGATCTTCTCATCTCGTTGTTCATCAGCGGGTGGGAATATGAAAAGTGCTCCAAACGAACGCCCCTGTGCATAAGGGATTGCAAGAAAGGACTCGTAAAATGCATTGCCGAGTTGTGGCTCAGTTTTGTGCTTTCAACATTCAATTTAATTTCACAGAATATGAAAAAATTCGATTTTTCAATACTAGTATTATTTGCATAATATTTTCCTCTAAAATAACTCTCTCTTAACTCTCTTGAATATGTATTTAACTTTATTTCATTTCTCTCTCTCTCTCTCTCTCTCGGTCTTTCTCTTTTTGGCCATTTTTCTTCGCCCTTCAATTCGCTTGCGCACTCGTAAAATGTGTTGCTTTGAGTTCACTCAAAACACGCATGCGGCATTCGCTCAATTCCAATTGGGAATGAATGCCACATACGGCCGTACTGAACGCAGCCATGCAGACCCCTAATCCATAGACATATACATATACATATCCATATCGATATCCATATACATATACATATACCCATACATATACATATACATATGTGTAGTTGTTGTAGCAATGTAGTGATTACATATACGTGTGTGTTGTAGACTCGCCTTGCCCCCACAATAAAGTTATTGAAAATATATTTCAAAATACAAAAAAAGATACAAAAACGAACCAAAACACATCAATTGACTAACTATGTTCAGCTCCATACTCTAATAACTATATAACTGAATAATTCAAGCCCCAATTTGTTTTTAGCACTTCTATTATTCTAACCTATAACTGAACTGATATATCCATGATCAACGACTCAAACTAGACGTTGTCGTTGGTCAGTTTTCTGTTGAACTATTTACAGTAAATACTGTTTATAAAGACCGTAATCACTTGTAATAGATAATAGATAATCATTAGCGGACTTTAATCTGTGTCGTTTTCATATCTATCATAGTTTTTGGTTTTTGTTAACTTTTGATTTGATATAGTAGTCAATGTTGGAACAAGTGTTGCGAGCGGCCAAATCGAGTTTTTCTTTATCCTGCGTACATCATATTTGTAATTAGTATAAATCTGAACAAACGCCTTTAACCACTGATCCAAAATCTAATGTTATATTGTGTGTTAGCTACAGCTTAATGAACATAACAATGATAATTAAGAACTTGTATGATATATATATATATATATATATATATATACAAATATATATTCTATATATATATATATATATTTATATATTAAGCAGAAGACGAAACTAAACTAAATATTATATTTTAGAGCATTTTTTCAATCTGTGTGTGTGCGTGCGTGTGTGTGTGTGCGAGTGTGTGTGTATGTTCAAACAAAGTATTAAAGAACAACAACAAAAAGGGGGAAAACATTAAGTTGATGTCTAATTTGATAATTGATAACTGATAACTGGTCATGCAGTATGCACATAAGCAGCAAACAAAAGTTCATCAAAAACAAAACCAAAAAAAAAAAAAAAAAAACAAAATTAAATTCTTTTGTTTTTGTTTTTTGAGATGAGGACTTTAATAAATCTAATGCAGATGGGCAATAAATTGATAAAAAAAAAAATAAAAATAATAATAATAATAAGAAAAATAAATGATAGAGCTATCAACAAACGCGTGAGAGGGAGGGTTGGTTGAACTTCGAGAAAGGGGCGACGAAGAATACCATCAATTTTAGTCGAAACCAGTTTAAAGTCCTCCTCCCCCTGCCCCACCACTCCCCCACCCACCACCTCGCGTACGTCCATGGCTATATCAATATTAACATTAACAATAACATTTACCATAAACATAGCAAAGAAAAACATTATTTTTTCACATTTTGTAAATACTTTCTATAAAGCAGAAACCTTTTTATATGAATATGTATGTGTACGCATACGTATACACTATTGTACATGTATTTGTCAGTTGCAATTTGCAAGGCAAGCTTCCAGTTTTTGGCACAGTTTAACGGAACACATACATATGCAAAAAAAAAAACATACATAATTATGTAATCACCATGGGAGAGACGCAATGTAAACAGTAAACAAAAAAAATCTTAATTCGTGTAGACAAAATGCAAAAAAAAAAAAAAAAAAAAAAATTAAATAATTAAAATTACAGTTTCAGGTAAATTTGTTATTAAGCGCAAAACAAACGTAACGATAAGAAGCAAACAAAAAGCGAAAGCGAGAAAAGCGGAACGGAAGTCAAAGTTTATTTTCACACAATCAACTTTTTTAAACGGAAATGCAACACAGTTAGAAAAAAAAAAAAACAAAAAAACAACAACAACTAAATAAATGTTTGTGTAAATGTAAAATGTTTAGTAATAAGTTGTAAAAAATCAAAAAAAAAAATAAATAAATAAAAATAAAAAACAATGTAAAAAATAATAACGAAATTTAAAAAAAATAAAAATAATAATAATAATTATGCAAAAATATGATTATTTAAAATGTATTTAGTTTGTTCGTTTTGAGGATCTGCATATTTATATGTTTATTGCTAACTAAGTGATTAATTTGTATGTGTGTCTTTATTTCTGATAGTTAGCGCGATAAGTAGCCAAGTAATGAACATAATACTTTATTTTTAGTTTATAATTTATAATTTCCATCTTTTTTTTGTTTTTTAATATTTACTAAACGATTTCATTTTAGAAATGCTATTATTATTTTATTTACTTAATTTAAAATTGAAAACAAATCGGGAGTATTGCAAATTATAAATCTATGAATATAAACAAACATGAAAAGCTATGTAATAATGGAGAAAGCAGACAACAAAAAAAATAATTAAAAATTAAAAATAAAAAATAAAAATTATAAACAAAAAACGAACATCTTTTACCTGTAAATGTAACATGTAAAATTAATTTTAATTGCATTCAAAACACACACACACAAAAATCAAAATCATATATATATATATATATATATATATGTGAGAAATTATATATATGTATATATATATATACATATATACCATAAATGTGTAAAGATAACAAAAATGCAAGAAGAAAAAAATAAAAAAAGTGATTTAAAAGAAAATCAAAATATATTCTAATTTCTTGTAAAGGTCGGGTGACATATAAAAGATAACGATCCGAGTCGATCTAACCATATGCGTCTCCGATCTTACGACTATGTGGGTTGCGGATGCAATAATTCATATTTACATGGGTTATCCTATGTAAAATTGAGGTAAGCATTGGTTTTTAACAGTTAAATGTATGTATATATAATATATATATATATATATATAATGTATATATATATATATATATATAATATAAATATATTGGCAGATAACCACATAATATAGATATTGTTATCCATCATCGGGTAGCTGCAGTATAAAAGAAAGCCTGCTTAGGCAATTCTGAGCTGGATGCACCTGGAATTCAGCGCCATTTCACAAGTTTTCTCAGTTTCAGCATCAGCCGGTCTCAAGAGTCTGCTTATGAGACCGAATCCAACTTGGTATATATACCAACTTCTTGTGCATATATATACCAACTTCTGTGCATAACAAGAATCCAACAAATAATGCTTATGGGTTCCATCAAACTGTGAAATATATTGAATTACTATATATAATAACGAGTTATTATATATATATATATAGTAAGCAGTAAATGAAACGCATTTGAATTTTTTTGATTTCATATAGTTTTGTTTATTTCCAAGCTAAACATATTTTCAATCCAGTTTTACTCATAGTCATTATAATAAAAGTTTATCAAAAAAATGTTTTGCTATTGCTGCTAAAAAAATTGGTACACTTATTTCAATTTCAATATATATATATGTATGTATGTATGAATAGGCATGGGACTGTGTAAGTGTGTGTATAGGAGCAAGAAAGTTGTGTTTGTGTGTGTGTGTGTGTGTGTGAGTGTGTGTGCGAAAATAGAATGCTAGAAAAATGGTGTTTGGCTGATGCGGCTTGTCCAGTGTTCCCCAAGGGCCCCTTATCATAATATAATCTATATTTATGTATAAATAGCAACATTTTCTCTGATTTCTGTTCTCCATATACATATACGTATCATACACGCAACAAAATCTAACAAAGTACTAGTCGAAGAAGCAGGCCCAACAAATTGATGATTAGCAAAATGCACAAATGGAAATCAAGTCAAATTGCATAACTTATATATTTAATAATAATTAGATGTAGGCGTTATCATTACGATAATAATATTAATTATAATAATCATAGCTTAAATATTAAAATACAGGATGCAGTTTGCAAAGAAACACAAAAAAAAAAATAATAATAATAATAATCAAATAAGAAATAGAATTAAAATTAATAATTTCTCAATTTGCCTTTAAATATCGCTGCAGTATACAAAATTTAAACCAAAAACAAAAAAAAAAAAAAATTGTTTTTTTTGTTTTTTTTTTTTCAAAAATGCAGCTTAAGTTTTAAGTTTTATATATTGAAACTTTTTGGCTGGATAGAAAATTACAAAAATCGCATAAAAGTTGGAGTTTGCATTAGTTTCGATTTCTTTGTTTCTTGATTTGATTTGATTTTTTACATAGTATTTTTTTTTTTTTCAAATATCATTTTTTGACCTGCCGCTGCATTTTACAATTATATATTTGAAACTATATTTATGTATATACATATGTTTTGCATGTATATATATATATTTATAAAAAGCTTTTCTCTGTGTGTGTGTGTGTGTGTGTTTTGTTTGACATTTTGCTATTACTTTAGAAACAATTAAACAAAAAACGATATTTATCAAATGAAGTGCTCAAGTTGCATAAATGTATAAATGTAGTTGTGTAGCTCGCTAAATTGTTAATAATAAACTCTTTTGTTTATTATTATTTTGCATATTGTTTAATGTTTGTCTATTTAGCAAAGTAAATCAATTAAAAGCTGGCGCTGTGCTTTGAAACATCTTTTTTTATTTCACTGTTGTTGTTGTTGCCTAAATAATAATTTCATTTCTATGTATATATGTATATATATATATATCGACTTTTGTTTACATATAATTCATAATTTATTTAAATTTAATCATCGTTGAAATGTTGCAAATAATTTTGATACAATTTTGTTGCTGTTGCTTGTTATTAAATATTATTATTAACATAAACATTTAATTATTTTTGTTGCATTTTTTGTTTGTTTGTTTTTTTTTTTGTTTTTTTTTTACTTGTTATTGCTGTTGGTGTTGCTGTTGTATATCCGTGTGGCCTTTGTTGTTGTTGTTGTGTTTCATGCTGTTATTAGTTGTTGTTGTTGTTTGTTGTTGTTGTTGTTGTCGCAGTTGAATTTTACAACAATTGGCAGCAAGGAGAAGGCTTCGCCGGCTCTTTCACGTCCATCTGACGTTGTTTTTTGCGTGATGAAATATCCCTGATTAGATCGAAAAATACCTAGATATCGAAAATAGACAATTAATCAAAAGGCATTTCATAAATAATTGTTGTTGTTGTTGTTTTTTGTTTTTGTTTTTGTTGGGTTAAGTTTTTGGTTTTGTTCTAGAATTACGTAATTTGGAAAGTGACTAAAAACCGAAAGCCAAAAAAGTATCATACACCAGAGAAATCGGTTTCGATTTCAAATGAAAATATCCATAAATTAAATATATAGAAATTAAAAAGTAAAAAAAATTATTGGAGTACCAAACCAATTTAGCAGTATTTAACTAAAAAATAACTTTCGAAACCGACTTCGATATGCGAAATGTATACAAAACTAAATTAACAGTATTAAAAGTATTTATGTGTGTGTGTGTGTGTGTGTGTGTGTATATATGTACATGTGAGTGTGTGTGTGTGTGTATATATGTACATGTGAGTGTGTTTGTAAGGATGCTTCAGTGGCACTCGCAGATAGTTATCTGTAATTTCAATATGTCAACTTTTCGACACTAGTTCTAGTGTCAGAAGCTGCAACTTGTGTGTTGCGTATTGATCGTGTTGCTTATGAAAGTTGCAGTTGCTGCAAATTTATTTATTTATTTATTTTCTACAATATTTCTAACGATACGTTCTGTAAGCAGCGCAGCATTTTAGTCGCAGTTCAATTTGATATCAATCTGATGATTTGTGCCCCATTTTGGGGAGCTTTGGCTTGCTTGTCGACAAAATGGACAAAAGTGTAAGACGATATGGTTATAGAACAGACAGAACGAACACACACATACATATATCAGCCTCATCAATCAGCATATCAAATGTGATATGTGGTAAGATGCCATGCCACATGAAACGGGTTAGACACATGCTAGACGCCTCATTGAATAGTTGTCCGTTGTTTGTGGTTAGTAAATCCAAACGCAGGTAAGTAGTTAGCCAACAGCCAAGTTAAGTCTTTTAGCTGTTGTTGCACTTGGCTTGATGTTATTGTTGTTGTTAGTATATAACTGTGTGGGAAACTCAACACAGAAACAAGCGGTACTCAAATCGAAATCGAAATCAAAATCATAATCAAAATCCAAATCATAATCAAAATCATAATCGAAATCATCGGAAACGAAAGGATAATAAAAAATGGTTAAAAATGGTTGCAAAAAAGCCAAAAGCGAAAGCGGGCAAGCTACGAAAGTACTTAGGGTTAAGTGGTGGGGGTATTACTCTAAATAAAGTTAATGTACGAGTAGTATAATTATTATTATTATTATTATGATTGTTTTTTGTATATATATTTTGTTGTATATATATATATATATGTTTAGTATGCACCTAATGCCTAAAGTAGGGTACACTTAAGTCTCCGCTTCTTGCATCTATCTTTAGCACGCCCGCTCGTGGCTTTCGAATCTTCGGTTTTTCGTGATCTTATTTCGCGCATCAAATCAAAAAATACCTGCAATTGTGATGGAAATAAGATATACATGTATGTATATATATATATATATTTTATACATATGTATAAGTATATAATAGTTACAGATACAAGACGATATACGATAGAGCTAAATTGTGCGTGTGTCAGTGTGTGTGTGTGTCAGTGTGTGTGTGTCTGTGTGAGTATGTCTGTATGTGTGTCTGTGTATGTGTGTGTGTGCGTGTGTGCAGTTCTTATTGTGTGTGCGCTGTGGTTACACATCGAGCATTTCAAGTGTCAGTTATACATAAATTGACGCGCTGTCATAACGATCAACAAAATGAAAATTAAAAAAAAAAAGAAAATTTAAAAAAAAGAAAAAGAAATTACAAAAAAACAAAAACAATAAATAAATAAATAAAAAACAACATAAATAATTATGAATAATATTTTAGCTGCTTGCGATTACAACAGAGAGCGTTAAAAGTGCTGCAAAGTAGGCTACAATTTGTGTGCATGTTGCCATGGACTCTGACGACTGCAGGGTATTCGCCATTAAAATTATCTTAAGTATGAAATTAAGTATGAAATTAAAATTAAAATTAAAATTAACTAAGATCTTTATGATTATGCTAATTAAATTACATTTATTTATTTATTTTATTCGCATATTTAAATGATTGAAATTGACTTTCAAAATCTCATCACTCCAAAATTCAACTTCTTATCACTCCAATTTGTGTACATGTTCACAATCAGAAATCAAACAGTTAATCAAAATGAGTGTGTGTGTGTGTGTGTGAGATTTGCAACGAAGAAGAAACTTTGATAAGAATGTTGAAAATTGAGTACAAATTTTGTTTATCTATTGCTGAAAGTAGTCGATTCGTTGTGCTTCATACAAAACACACACAAAATCAAAAGATATATCTATATATATATAAATACATATATATATAAGCGTATGCATATATATATATATAAATCCTTTGGCTACTCCTAGTGAGTGTGAGACACTCGCAAACCCCTTGCCCGTCACTTACCTTGTCCACGTTCTCGCGCGTCTTCGCCGATGTCTCCACGTAGGGCACGGACCAAAGCTGCGCCCGCTGCTGGCACTCGTTGAGGGGCACCTTGCGCTTGTCATTCAGATCGCATTTGTTGCCCACAAGCAGGAACGGTATGCTCTCATCGTTTTTAACCCGCAATATTTGTTCTCTGCATGAAAGGAGGAGCAGTATGAAAGAGTTGATACGACTTAAATATAGATTCAATTATTGGCCCGAAGCAGCCCGATAAACCCGCTTATCAATTTGCAACACTGACTCTCAACAGTCGCTGTCAGTTGCCGCAGCAGCCAGGTCTGACGTTCTTATTAGACCAGCCAACCAGCCAGCCAGCCAACCACTCAACCAGTTGCTTATTGAGTTATTCGATCCATTCGACGAACCACACCCAGTCACACACACACACATACGCACACACACACAGGAACACAGCAAACTTGATTGTTAGCAACAAGCATCCTCTTACAACAGCTACTGTTGCGCTCATGTTCGTGTCCTGTGTGTGTGTGTGCTGCTTTCAAGGCTCAGTCTGAACACCGACAGAGGGGTCAAAGGACACATTGAAAAGCTTTCTCATGTCTCAAATATTCCCGGCATTAACTTTAATGTCAACTTCTACTTCAACTTAATCTCAACTGCAAACTTTCTGTGAATCATACTTGTATTATAAATAAAGCAACTGAAGTTGATTTATTGAAAGCAAAACCTTTGCCACAATGGATTCGATTAATCATTATATAGAGGCTGCCATGGGAACAATCGGTTGAAAGTGCTGAGTTTAAAGTTGTGGGAACGAGATGAGCTTAGACATACGCTTATGCCACACACATGCCCCACATAATTGTCTACGTTCTGTGGTCGATAGTCCTTGCTAGTTGTTACTGGCTTTTTCTATTTACATTTTTGTAAACGTATAAGTTGTACATGAGTCGTTGCAACTTCAGTTCGTTAGTGTCTCGTGTGGATGAAAGCCGCTGGCTGTTGCCTCTCTAATTAGTAAGTGGTGCAGTGGCCAGGACAGGCACTCAGGCTTAGCTGCTGTTGCTGTTGGCGACGCCACTTGGGGTTGACAGCCACTGTTGCCCCACTTGACACAGTCACTCGACACAATACACACACACAGCATTCACAGCACACTCACCTGAATTCCTGGGTGGCCTGGAAGCTTTCATCGTCTGTGATTGAGAAGACACAGAGGAAACCCTCGCCGCTGCGAAAATAATTATCTCTGATGGCTGCATAATCCTCCTGGCCGGCTGTATCTAGTATATCTATTTGTACTTCTTCGCCATCGAGCACAACCTGGAACAGGCAAACAGACAAATATGAATTGTCAAGTTCTCTCTGATTCAACATTCAAAGTTCAGTTGAGTTCAAACCTTTTTCCTATAGCTATCGGCTTTGGTGGGCTCGTAGTCCTCCACGAACTCATCGTACATGAATTGCAATGTGAGGGCCGATTTGCCAACGCCACCGCTGCCCACCATAATGACCTTGTGCAGCGCCGGTCCGGCTGTCGGTTTCTTGCTCATTTTGATTGAGTATATGGGCCTGGGTGGTGCCTGCTGCTCGTGGCTGGTGGTGGCTGGTGGTGGGTGGACGGGGCTGCACACACACTCAACACTCAACGCTCTTAACCGCTCTTAACTCTCTCGCTCTCTCTCTCTCTCCGTCTCCCGATCTCTCTGGTTGCTCGTTGTGGCCGAGTGATTCAACTGCAATATAAAGAGAAAATTTAAAGGGTTGAATACATCAACATATACACACAAACATATATATAGATATATATATATATATATATATAGATATACGATTTTTATATGGTTTTCGAGCAGCTTATGTCGTTTTGGGCTTCCTGTTTTTGGCTAAAATAGACGGCGACAGCCTGTCAGTTATTATTGTTTGCTGTTTGAGTCATTCAAGCGTTCAACAATTGAACCATAAATGGCTACTGCTAGTCAATCGGGCCAATGACTCTTGCCCAAAACACCAAATCCAATCCAATCCGCATTCGAAAAGTAGAAGAAATTGCGAATAAAATCCAACAAGCCGTGTTTTGAGTGGTTTTCTTTATCAGTGCCTGTCTGAGACGGGCTCTCAGCTGCAGACTCAGTATGAAACTCGTTGCTACCAGCCACCAGCACCAGCCTCCGATGGTGCGTTGCGTTAGCTGTTTTCTTGTCATCATTTCTGTATTACACATCAACGCCGCCAAATGTTGGCAACGTTTCGCCACCATCCGACCGGGTCCACAGATGCATTTTTTGAATCTATTTCCCGATTGAAATGTGGATGCAGCATCAGCAGCAGCAGCAGCAGCACAAGTTTACTCCGATTGTGTGCAATTATGCTGGAATTTGACAGCTTCTTTCATAAGCTAGTCGAAAATCGATATGTGGAAACAATGCTCAGACAGCTGGTTCGCGCCATTAAGTTAATCAATAAGCCGGTTACCATGAGCCAGCTGATGAATTATTCCAATATCAAAATAATTAATCCTAGTAATACCAAAAGGCAAATATGGTTGATACTCCAAACGGCTGTGCAACGTGGCCACATTAAGAAACGGAGAAGGCGTTGTGACTGCCGTTCACAATTCATACCTCTTGCGAGACTTATAACGAAATGAAATAACTGCATATTTTCATCGATCGGATTTAATATAACTTTTTGGCTTACCAAATTGAAATTGATAATAGAAGCCATTGCATGCCGGAATTCATTTGTTCAGTTATTTTTGGCCGGGACACGATTATGGCTATCCACACTTGGGTTTTTTTAGAGCCTGATCCTACATTTGCATACTCCTCCCTCCTCCTTCAACTTAAACCTATGAGTAAAAACTTTCGATTCTAAGTTGCACGCTCTCAGTATGTACTCTATACTCGATTTCCCCACTTCTCTTCTATCCTTGTCTTGTCTGCCTCTCCCGCTTGGATTTAGTCTACTTATGTTTTGTGTTGTAGTCCTCCCCCCCCCCCCCTATCCACCCCCCTTTCGAGGCGCCTACTAAAAGTACGCATTGATTCATGAGGAGCTGCTGCTGCAGGGACTGCTATTGAAAACGCTTGGGGGTTAGCATATTTATATTTTATTTATTTATTTATACATGCAACATGCAACATTCAATTTGCGGCACTTTCTTCAAAAGTGTTCAAGGATTAATTCGTTATGGACAATGGACAACATAAATAACATGTTGTTAGAAGTAGCAGTTGTTGTTGTTGTTGTTTGCTGCGTTTTGCTCAGTGTATTCATTATGTTACAGCAATAGTTGTTCGCTGTTTGCTGTTGTGTGTTGTATGTTGTGTGTTGTGTGTTGTTGTTGGTGCATAACAAACAACGTCTCGCATTTTTCTTATGGCTATACTTTGCGCACACAAATCGACAAATGAAGCATAACAAAAAATAAAAAACTAAATAAAAAAAAAGGTTGAATGAACTTTTAACACACACACACACACACAGCGAAACGGGCTGAAAGCATGCGAATGCGAATAGCATAATGCAGAGCTGGCCAAAACAGACGCTTAGGCCTGGCCAATTGTTGTCGTCGTCGTTGTTGTTGTTACTGTTGTTGTTGTTGCTGTTGTTGCTGTTATTTTTATTGCTGCTTGTAGCCGCCATTCGCAATTAGCCTTTTGTGACCGACGCGTCGCCGCCATCGATTGCAGTAAATTAAGGCGTGAAATTACGTATGGCAAGCTGCATTGGCATGGAAAATAATATATATATATATATATATTGATGGTGACACACACACACACACGCACAGCATACACACACACAGTCACAGTTGCGTGTGGCCACGCGGTCATTTGGATTGCTGCCAATTCAGCAGTGGGCCACGACAATAGATCAAGTTTTCTTTTTGATATAACAACAATAACAACAACAACAACAACAGCAACAACAACAACAACAACAACAAAAAACACACAAAAGACTGCGAAACCAGCAGCAGCAGCTGAGTTTAATCAGCAACGGCACAATTATATGGAACATCATAATGCATCATCATAATGATCATTTGGGTCAGGTCAGATCTGTGATATAACCATGGCTAATGAGTTGAGATTTACCGAGGGGGGCTTGCGGTACTTTAAAGCTGTAACTCAAGAAGTACGATATTGATCGGAATACGCTTTGTTTGAACAATTCGACAGACAGCGTCGATTATTTGAGCAAACATCTGAGGCAATCAGTAAAAGTAAAATGCTGTCGTTGAAACACAGAATCATGCTGCACACACACGCACACACACACACACACACACGCACGCACGCACACACACACACATTGTGGGATACTAATTTGACACATCTGTGCACAATGATCAAAGCAGAATAGCAGCGAGAATGAATACTGATGGCCAAAATGATGAATATGTACACAACTACTAATAAATGATACAGCATGTACATACATGCCCCTATATATACATATACATACATATATATATATATATATATAAACAAATAAAGCACAGATGCGCCGACTAAGGAAATACCCTTACAGCAGCAAGAATTTTGTTTCCGTTTCGGAAAGTAGACAAATTTTGGTAAGCATATTTTTCATAGCTTTGTATCTGAATTAGACCTTATAGGTCGCCGGGCTAACTATCCCCAATTATAATCTGAATTTTTATGGTTTTTTTTTTATTGATTTTTTTTAATAGCCGCGTCGATTTAGCCAGCTTAAGCAGCGGCGCATTCACATTGAAACACCTAAGTAACTGGATCGACCGTATGTGTGGCTCCGATGCGGTCTTTTCGAGACAAGCAAATCGGTTTCGCTATTGGGGATTTCAAAATGTTGAATTTATGTTCTGGTATTCAGAATTTCAATCGGTTACGATTCCATTCCCCGGTTGGATACCCTGGCAATATTATGATATAGTTCATACAAATATGTACACATTTTGACAACTTAACCGAATAGCCTTGGAGAGGAGGCACTCAGAGCTGACAGAGCCAATGGAGGCGCCAAGAGAGTGACATGTGTATGTGTTGGCCAAAACTGTAGCTGTAGAAAAGCGATGGCCAAAAGCAGCGCGACCAAGTACATAGATATTAGCAACCGCAGCGAACAACTGCACTGCGCTCTGCTCATCTGGAAGTGTGAGTTGTGTATACATATATTTATGTGTGTTATTGTTGTTGTTGTTGTTGTTGTTGCCACATGATGAGATGAGTTGCGGCTTGGGTTTCCCAATGGCGACGCCTGGGAATTTAAAACAAAAACAGCGCAGCTGTCATCAAATCAAATAACGTGCGCAACAAGTACAACAAACTACAAACAACTCGATGAGTGCCACGCGGCGTATGAGTAATCATATAAGCTGGCAACAGCGAGCGCGTCAATCAATCGACTTGAAACAAAAACGAAAACACACAAAACAAATGGAAATCAGTAACAATGCAAACAAACAAAACAAACAAAACAAAAAAACAGAAAAAAAACAACAACAAAAACAATACAAAACAAAACTCCCACGTCCAACTGAGTTGGCTTTAGTCATAACCCAACAACCAACCACAACAACCACAACAACAACAAGAGTATGACGCAAAAACAATTCCAACTTTATGTTGAGTATGCTGAAATACGCTTGCCACAAATGAACAAAGCTTGGCTAGGCAACATTAAATGTTGCATTTGAGAGGCAAAACTAATCTTAAGGAGCAAAAAATATGAAAACCAAATTGATCCCAGCCAAACCCAATATATATATATGCTTAATATATGCACTATATTATATATATATGTATATATATATATATATATATAGTATATTTGATTGTCATAAGTAAAATTAAAGATTGGTTTTTCTTTAGTTCAACTCGACTAGGAGAATCTCTGAATCCAACTTTCAAATAGATAATACTCATGCTGATATTAATCCAATAGAGTTGTCAGCGATGTTGTCTTATTGTGTCTGCCACATATAGTTGCACAACGTAATCAACCTTCTTCTTTTTTTTAAACAGGGTATTGACTGTGTCAACCTTTGCAACATGCCGCCAGTTGCAAAGTGAATTCGTAATTGTACTTTGTGCCGGCAATATCTTTAATGAGCAACTACTTCATTGGCATTGGTCGTTAGTCATCAAATCGAATTGGAAACTTGGCCAAAACACAGACATCAATATTTCCATTTATCTACAACAAGTTCAATTTCGTGGTAATGAAATCAATTTTTGGTTATCTCTCTACTTGCCCAACTTTTTTATCGCTTCCAGCTGAGCACTAGATATATGCAATTTGATATATGAGATATGTACATGATACATATATATACTGTATATATAACTGTGTTCTGTTTGACATTAGCCTTGAATTCAAGAATTTTTTTTCTAGCCAGAAACATTTTAATCGATTTTTAAGAAACTTTTCTTTTTTTTTTTATGTGTATTTATGTTTTATCTTTGTTGTTGTTGTTGTTGTTTTCTTATACCTCGTAACTTTCAAATCTTTTGAAAGGGTTATATGCACACAAATGTAACAAACATGTGTCAAAATAGTTTTTTATTATTGCTTCCGATAGGGTGTCAACCCTATTTCCAAGAAGAAGAAGAAGAATAAACTTAGCTTAAGTGCATTTGCAGGTTAGGTTTCAGCACAGTTTCACGTGATTTGGCAAAAGGCCAGGAATTAAATCGAGTATTTGGCCAATTCATCAAATCGAGTAAATACTGCCATTTCTTGACTTCTCGTGAGTGACTTTGGTGTTAATTAGGAAGTTTTTTTTTGGTATGTGCAGGCAAAAACAAGGCAGCAACTTGAAGGCGTCAGCTTCAGCTGAACCTTGAGAGCTTAGACCAATTAGCGAGCCAGTTGTTTTTTTTTTTTTTGGCTAATACACAAACGTATTCATTTAATAAGCATAATCATTTGGAAACAATAAACAATAAAAAAGTAATAATAGGAATAAGAATAAGAATTAAGCATTAATAATCGCTGGCTGGTGAATGCCAACAGGAAAAGTCGATGAAAAACAAAGAAAAACAAAGAAGGAAAACATTCGTGGCCAAAAAAATGCTCGACTGGATAGATACCACGTACGCATACCAAGGTCAATACTTAATTTTAATAGTTTCTGAGATCAACTCGATTGTTTGATGCTCATTTAAATGTATATATATATATATATATATATCTATATAAATGTATATATTTAGGGTTATTTCGAATTCTTGCACAATCGCATTCATTATTAAAAAACAGCATTAAGAAAACCCCAACAACAGCAAAAGATATATACAAAAGCAGGCCAAGTAATTTCTAAACAAAAATCATTTTCCCAAAATTGTTGTTCGCTTTTCATACGCACAGAACTCAACTGAACTCAACTGAACTGATCTGATCTGAACTGAACTGAACTGGACTGGACTCTATTTGTGCCATTTGTGCCGCTTGCGGAAATTATTTTTACCGTATGCGGCAAAACTGTATCACAGGTGATGACGTCATCGCGACATGCTGAGAGACAAGTCGAACCAAATCAAAAAATATATATATATACACAGACAGAATGAAATTTTTCGAGTTCCTTGAATGCTGTCTTCGTAACGGTCTTTCGACCCAATCGATCAGCGTCTATATAGATGTTAAGTAGAATACGACTAAGCCATATATTTGAATTGCTAATACATATATCTTAATTATATACATATATATATATATAGATCCTTATCTATCAGGACAATTGGTATTTGGGAATGTCACTCAAAGGAGGAGTGAGTAGAATAAATCCGATTCGTATTCGAAGTATTCAATAGTCGATGGTTTTGAATAGTTGTTGGTAGAAAGCGTATGGCGTCTTCGGCACAACTTTTGGCCATTTCGGTGTGGGGTCGATCGAATTGTGTTTGCCATAACATTTGAAACGGGAAAGCGAATATCGACCAGGCCAATTTATATTTATTTGCTTGAAATTGATTTTGAACAGACTTTTCTTCTTCTTCTTCTTCTGTTTTTTTGTTCTGTGTTTTGGCAATTTATGAAGTTGTTGTTGTTGTTGTTCTTGTTATAGTTTTTTATTGTTGTTTTCGCCATCATCTGGGGATCGTGGCAAGTGTATTGTGGCAATTGGAATGCGATTGGGAGACTATAATATCGACTATTTACTATACATGGGGGAGGGGTAGGATTCTGGCTATATATATATATATATTTGCACCCGCATTCAGCTTGATTGGGTGCCCGCTTATTTATTACTCATAATTTCGTACATTGTACTATTCCGATCGACTTCGACTTTCAATGTTGCTGCTGGTGGTTGTTGTGGTTGTTGTGCTTGTTCTTCTTGTTGTTATTGTTGGTTTTGTTCAGCACGGTTGGATGACGTCATCTACTGCGACTTGACGCGCCCAAGCGTTAAGCGGCGAGGGCGGGCGTAGAAGCGACAGCTCACCCAAATCCCTCTCCCCCCCCCCCCCACCTCTCAGAAAAGGGCCAAAAAGCGCAGTTAAGAGCGGGCCTAGGCGACTATGTTTGGGCTACGAAACTACACACAACTTTCAACGCGCTAAAACAAAATTCTCAGCCAAGTTAATAGCATGGGTTGTCAGAGTTCTTTCGCGGCCGTTTTGCTTGAGCTCTTTTTTTGGCCTGATTGTGATAAACATCTAACAGTTACATCTTTAAAGCACCCCCTTGACGCCCCCCCCCCCCCTTTTACAAACCCCCTTGTGAGTTGCGTGCGTGTTTTCTACGAGTTGCTCGCGAGCAACACACGAATGTGTGAGTGTGTGTGTGTGTTGTTGCTGTTGGCTATATTCATTCCATTCATTCGTCGACTGCTTTTGCTCCGTTTTCCCCCCATTCCCCACAAATTCGTTTTGTGCCTGCATTTTGTTAGTTGCGTTTTTAGCCTAACTGTTAAGTTAATGGGTTTATTTTTAGTTTAGTTTGTTTTTGTTGTTGTTGTTGTTGCTGTCAGTGTTTGTACTGGTGCAACTTGTGGTTGTTTCTGCCTTGTTGATTATAACCTTGACGCAATTCTGTGGTTAGTTAGCTACAGCTACAACTACAGCTACATTTATAAATAAACATTTACTGTCACAATTACAGTTACAGTCTGCCCTTCATTCTGTATGCAGTTAATCGAGTCCACCCCAAATCGGAGCTAGACTCAATTTAATTGTAGCCATTGGGCTACATATATCGATTTATCATTAAAAAGGTGTCGATTTGGCAACTGCTTTATTGATTTCTTGCAGTGTATATGTATGTATGCATGTATGTATGCATGTATGTATGCATGTATGCATGTATGCATGTATGTATGCATGTATGTATGCATGTATGTATGCATGTATGTATGCATGTATGCATGCATGTATGTATGCATGTATGTATGCATGTATGTATGCATGTATGTATGCATGTATGTATGCATGTATGTATGCATGTATGTATGCATGTATGTAAGTATCTTTAAAGTTGTCTCAACAAGTCAAACTGAGTCCCCTGTCCACCCCTTTGTCCTCCTCCCTGAACGGTCACACAACTTAGCAGCAACAAAATTCATTTGAAGTTGACTTTCTTTTATTTTTCTTTTTGGTTTCCTTGTTGTATTTTCCTTTTCTTTATTTTACTTCTTTCTTTTTTTTGTCTTTGACAATTGTTGGTGGCTGCCGTCTGGGAGCCGCATTTTTCAACGTCGTCGACACTTTGGAGCAGCATTTTATTTTGCTGCGCCATTTGCAATGTTTACAACAACAATACAAGAAGACGAAGAAAAAATAGTGAAGAGAGGAGACGAGTGGAGAGGAGTGGAGAGAAAAACAGCACACGGCGAGGAGCAAGAATTTGTTTGACTTCCGCGGAGATTGAGTTCAATAAACCGCATTATGTTGATATGGGGCATAGGCATAGGGGTAGGCCCCGAGCATCGAGCTGCGGCTGGAATATGGAATGGAAGCCATCCATTTGTCACAGCATCAGTATAAATATGCCTGTTCAAACTCCAATTGTGAACTGCAAATGCAAAAGCTTCTGCTTAGGCACAAGGATCACATCATCAAAAAATATATGTAAATTTGAAAGACAAAGCCATTACCGATACTTATCGATTTATGGTATATGAGAACCTATATATACGCCTATAAAGCCTCCGAGATGTAAATGCATAATTAAATCAAATAATTCTGTTGCTAAGACTCTATTCAAATATTTATTTCTGATGTCATCGAGCACTGATGTTCTCGTCATTTGGCATATTTTGTATTTTTTTAACAGCTTGACCTATAGACAACATACAACATTTGAAAACTGGCTAAACAACTTCAATAATTATTCTCTTTTCATAACCCGAGAAAATAATACACGTCTATTCATTTGTAGCAGTGTCCGTCTGACTTTCTTTCTAATTTAAGTTAATATTTGAATGTTAATTTTTCTCTCTAAACATTCATCTGGTTGTGCTTAAGTAATTTTATTTCAAGTAAAATTTGGAAGCGAAACCCGTTTGACACAAATATTTGCTTAAAACAAATGATTCTTAACAATTTAAGCGCACTTCTAAGGCCGCAGAGTATTATTCAGTCGGTTAAGCTTGACTCAAAAGTTCTTACTAGTTTTTTCTTCTTTTTTTTGCATTCCAATTTGCGTTGTCCTCACTTGCTAATACCGTTAGCCGCTGCACCACCTAGACATACATACATATGTATAAATACATACAAACATAATTCTCAAATAGCATTTGGGGCACATTTGACAAAAAAAAAGCAACGCTCTACGAAGAACAAGAAACTAAAAGAAGAATAACAAATATGTTTGTCTGTCTTTCGTTATTTTCTTATAGCCTTTGCGTTTTGTTAACTGTTAACTGCTTAGTTTTTGCTTGTGTTCCTCAAGTTGTAGCACAAAAAAAAGAGAAGAGATTAACAAGAAACAACAGTTATCTTTGATGTGCCGAAGATGCTATACCCTCACAGACATAGCGAGGAGTTTACTTAGTTTATATAAATATTTTAATTATTAATTAAAAATTTAATAATAAAAAAAAATTATTTACATTTAGCATAAAAGAGACAAATTTTGACTCCATAATAAAAATGTGTCATTTATGGCGTCATACTTAATATCCTCTAATGCGTAACATGTCTCGTGACAAAATTAAATTACCCACTCCTACAATTAGAGAAAAATATGAAGCTGTATCAACAGCAATAGCAACAAACTGTCTGTGTGTGTGTTTATGTGTGTGTGAGTTTAGCTTATATGCCGTGACTCACGACAATGCTTTTCGGCAAATTCGACGCCGGCTGCGCAGTCGCGTGCTGCGAAGACAGCGACGTCGGCGCTGCCGCTGACTTTGACTGCTTCGAGTGGGCGAGCGGCAACTACAACAACAAAACAATGCGAGTTATGCTAAATAGCTTTTGAAAGCTCAATTCATATTAAGTTGCTGTTGTTGTTGTTTTTGCTTTTATTTCATGTGCCATTTTGAATTACTCGTATTTGTCGCTTGCTCTGCTCATCATTAATTTGCATTATTCCACTTGCCAGTTGAAAGCTTTGTACTGCTCTAAAGAAAAAATACAACGAAATAATACAAAAAAAAAAAGAACTGGTTTCGATGTCGCCCAACTTTCTACGCACATGTTGGCCAAGTTCAAGGCGAGTAGAGTAGTCAGTAAATGTGTGAGTGTGTCTGTGTTTGGCCCCAACAAGTGGAATTTCGCCGTAAAGATAACGAAGCGAATTTCACACACAGCCAAGGCGTGGGAAGAGTGTTGCCAACCCAACTAACAAAGGAACCCCAAGGGGGAAAAAAAACTAGTACAATTAAAAGCTAGGCAGACTCAGGGCTGAGAGAGCTAAATCGAGAGTCAAAATGAGGATGATGTGCAACGGCGAGTTAAGATCAGATCAGATAAGTTATTTTAGATTTATGCATGCATATGGAGTTGTGTGCATGTGTATGTATGTGTGCATATTATTGTTCTTGACACGATCTGAACGCAACTCTGTTTTGACAAGATCTTATGAGAAAAAGCTGAGAAAAACTACAATTGACAACGCATCATACATATCTTATCTTATCCCTTAGCTATCTTAACAATTGCTACAATAGCTTCGGTCTGTCCAGATTAAATCGTTTTCACACAATAACAAAACTGTTGTTGTTAAGCAAAGTACGTTAAGTGTATTTTTTGTTTGTTTTTGACTAATTCAAGTCTCAAGTCATGCCAAGCTAGAAATTGGCACAAATCGCAGCTTGATGGCTATAAATTAGGCTAGTGCCAGTTCGTCGCACACCAAAATGACTTTAAAAGCGCTTCGACAGACGGACGGCGAACAAGCAAAACACATACAAACAAAAAATCAGCAAAAAAAAAAACGTTGTAGAATCATTTGATGATAGAACGCTAAAGTGTGGATTACTTAAAACAACAACAAGAGCAACAGCAGCAGAAGCAGCAGCTGCTGCTGCTGCAGAAAGCGAAGAAAATGGTGTCATGCTCATCATTATAATTATTGTGATTATTATCATTATTGTTGATTCAGGCATTTACATTAATTCTCACGTCATTGCCAGCGTTCTGAAGAGGAGAGCGAGCGAGACAGACACACGTAATAGATGCGAAAAATTTGAGCTAGCAAAAATGTAAGTTTTGGTCAAAAGAAAAAACAATTAAAAAGGGAGCGCAAAAATTAGCGCTTATCACGAGACCTGAATAGCGAAAATTGGAAGACAAGACAAGCAAAATACACACACACACACTCACGCACAGGAGCAGACAGCACACATACACATAAACAAAAAAAAAATTTTAAATCAATAACGGACTTCTTTCTTCTTCTTCTTTTCTTTAAGGGGGGAGGGCAATAATTATTTGTCATAGCTAGTTATCTTGATGACAATAGTGAGTAATGTACATATATATATATATATATACATATATTCTATACATGCATTCATATCAAAGCTGATAATTTGTTGTGCGACATTCCTCAGATAAAGCCATGAACCACTAAATTGCACTAAACTTGAACTTGTTTGTGAGCAGAAGTGAATGACAAATTTGAAGTAGGCGTTATTTGATTTGTTGATTTGATTTTGTGTTATATCTGTTTGTAAAGTAACAACTATTTTTCAATTAGAGATGAAATACTAATTGTTGTAAAGCTAATTTTGTAAATTGATTGCACAGTGTCACAAAATATTGTTTTGCAATTCTCTGGTTTTTGTTTAGCGGATGGGCGTTTACATGGTTGACATAGATGTACAAATATTATTTAATATGCTCGATTCTAGTTCCGGGTTAAAAATTGCAACATTTTCGATAAGAATTCAACTGACTCCCAAAACCAAATGATGAAATAAAACACAAGTCACGTTTTGTGACAAAAATGAAATTGCACACACACACACACACACATATAAACGCAAATGTATGATCTCGAATTTGCTGATGATTAGCAAAGAACAGCAAAGCATAGGCCAAGCACGTTGCGTTGATAGTCGCGAGTGAGTGAGAGAGAGTTGCAATGAGAGCAATTGCCAAACCCTTCGCACACAGAGCGACCAAGTGCGAGCGGGTGGAGAGAGTGAGAGAGATAGAGAGTGAGTAAGTTGCCTAAGCTTAGAAAATAAATGAATGTGGAATGCGCAAAGCGAGAGAATGAGTCAACCAACCATCAACGGGACGCGAAAAACAAATGCGTCTGATGAACAACAGAGGGCGGGCTACAGGCTGCGGTGCATTCAAAAAACAAAAACTATGAAGAGAGGAGTGTAAGAGAGAGTTCGTCTGTGTGATTGAGTAAGGGAGTGGAGTGGAATGAGCTGAATTCAGTTGAGTTGAGTGGAATAAGGTCAGGCGGGGTGCGGCAAATGTTTCCGCTGATAGCATTGATAAAAAGCCCGCAACAATGTTTGAATGACAAATGAAGAAGAAGTAGAAGCCGAGCAGAGAGGCGTTGCCAGTGACAGTGGCTACAACAAAAAACAATAACAACAACAGCAATAACAAACAATGCACAAAGAATGGCAAACAAGTAGCACAATCAAATTTAAATAATAAAGAAATCCGAGTAGAAATTTCACTTTTGCAGCAGCAGCAACAAACACACACACACACAAATACATATTTCATCTTGTTTTTGCCTGTGCTTTTCACACACGCACACACACACACACACATAAAGAGGCACTTTCTTTGCCGCTGCTGCTGCCGAGCTGCTGCTGCTGCCAAGCTGCCAACTGATATCGTTCGCCTTTTGGCGGCTTTTACAAATAATATTTGTTTATTAAAATTAACGCGCAGCTTGCATTCATTCAATTAATACAAGAGTCTCACACACACACACACACTCAGTCGCACACACACATCCAACCAAATCGAGCGCTTTTTTTTGGCGTTATTTCATCTAAACGATGACGCGTTCGCAAAAAAAAACACAAAAGAATTTGTAGATAAAACAATGAAATGAGAATTGAGACAGTTGAGACAGTTGCACGCGCAATTTCTCTGCATGAGCAACACATTTTGCACAACAAACACACCAAAATCACAACAACAGTAACAACAAAACTAGCAGCAGCTGCACAACAATAATAACAACAACCAAGTTGATGTTAAAACAAAAAAAAAAAAAGGAGAAAAAAACTCTTATATGTACATAGGACAATGTAATGAAAACATACAAAAATTCGTAATCACTTTGTGGTCGCCTCTTGTTGTTTGTGCCGTTGTCTGCCGTAGCTTGCATACACATACAATATATGTGTATATGTATATGGGTTGACTGCAGCGCGTTCTTTTACAATAAATTAGTTTTTAATTTTTGTCGAACGCCTCGAAAATTGGTATATGAGTAACTCCGATGCGCACAAAAACCGAAAATGAACTGAATTGGAATTAGTGGTGAGCGATATCTATTTGCGCTGGCGCTGTCAACCAGTCGTGCTCAATATCGATGTTTATCATAGATGAATATCGATACATCGACTTCATTATTTCAGCAGCCCTGTTATCGCAGGCGCCACATCGAATGTTAACTGGTATTTTCTGTTTCTGGTATTTTTTACACAGCAATGGAAAGCATTTTTTATATATAGATTTTATATTAGGCTTGTGCAAACTGAGAAAATCAACAATTTTAAGTCGGCCAATAATTTTGGGTCTAACTATCGTTAAATAATGTTCATATATAACGTAAGATACCCATCGTTTAAATTGTGTAACTAATGCAATACTATCGAACTAACTTAAAAATCTTAAATCTACTCCATCCGATGCAGTATTAAAATATTTGAAAAAAAAAATTGGAAAAATACTGGTTTCATGCTTTGCGGTAATTGGTGTACCATTGCTCCTTATAATTTCGTTCGTGGAAACAGAGATACTGCTTTAACAAAAAATACATAATCAAAGGCACAACATAAATAATTATTCAATTCAGTTTTGCTAAAATAAATACTCAATTCTAATATCTAAGATTCAAAAATATAAACAATTTGAAAATCGAAATGATTTTGCCACAGTAGATTTAATGTCATAAGCCTTAAAATTAATCAACATCGATTACGATACATATCGATTGCTGCTGTAAGACTGTAAAACTAAACAAAGTATTCATTGCATATGCAAATTTGATGAATTAATTAGTGGAAACACTTCTCTCTAAATATATCTATATACATTTGCATACCTTTAAGTAAGCTGTTCGGGTGTAGGACTCTGAAAATTTAACAAATATTTATATTAAATATAACTGCTTAAGAGCATTATCAAATTTTGTGCTTGTTTTTGAATCACATCATTGCAAACTGCGCTACAATGAAAAACTCATATTTATAGCGGTATTCGTTAAGTTATTCAAAAAAGTTCGTTAAGTGAGCATGTTCAATATAACAGTCGACAAAGTAACGAGAAGGTTCGTGACATATCGAAATATCTAATTAGCCATCGCTCTCTCCACAGCTGAGCGCATTTTTTAGCACATTTTCGCAACGCGACGCGTTTGTGTAGCTTCTGCTAAGAAATTTTTTTACTGTGACAAAAACAACATAAAAACCCAACGCCAAAAAAGGCCATTTTGTTGTGTGCGTGTGCTTACTGCAATTGCAAATTGTTGCCCTAATCGTATAACTTTTTTTTTTGGTTTGTTTTCGTGGTTAGCCCAATAAGCTGTCTCCCCTCGCCTCTCCATCGCCAACGGATTGCAGCTGCAAAGCAAAAAGACAAACTTAACCTCGCAGCGTTTGCAAAAAAAAAAAAGAAAAGAAAAAAAAACGCAAAGCGGCTGAAAAGTAAGCAGAGAGAGCGAGAGAGAGCGAGCTACTTGAGTGAAAAAAGTGTTTGTTGCAGTAATTCTCTAACTAATCCCCAACCCCGCCCCCGCCCATTCCTACAAATTTTTTGGACGACACAAAAATGAAAACAACAAGCAATAGGTAAACGGCAAGTGAAACAATTTGTCATTACCAACAAACCAAAAGAAAAGAAGAAGAAGAAAAACACAAACACACCGGCGAGCAAAGCGAGAAGAGAGATGTGCATACGCATACGTGAAAATGCATGCATGTGTGTGTGTGTGTATGCATAAATAGGGGAAAATCGAGTGTATGTGTGTGTGTGTGTGTGTGTGAAGATATTTAGCCGGCTTTAAACGTCAAACTCAAAGCCAAATTTGCCATTTGCGCAACATTCGATTATATTTGTATTTGTATGGACTGCAGCCGATTAACCCTAAACTGCCAACTATCCAATTGGATTTCCGAGTATAACAATTTGGGAACAGCTGTCCAACAAGAAACTGCAACTCTCGATTCAAACCACATTTTCAACGTAAGATGAAAATCCATGGCAATTGTCCATATGTATATATATATATATAATATATATGTATTTACACACATACACACACTCTCTCTCTCTCTCTTTCTCTCTCTCTGAAAATAGTAGTAGTGTGTGGGAACTGGTCGCGACCTACGCCAATAAGATTTTTTAATGGCACAACAATTTAGCTGATTTTGGATGCTGCACTCAGTGAGAACTTGTCAACACTGGACAAACATATAGAAGTGTATTTGTTTGCCATGTCAACGCGTCAAGAAGTGACATTAACTGCTGACACACTTGCGTCAACTGGCGCTGGCGTTTCTTGCAACGCAACAACGATTGGCAACAAAATTGACTTGTTCGTCAGCCAATGCAAAATCTGCCAGAAATGATTTGTTTATATTTTGGCTCATCAGATTTTACTTAACAACTTTTATTTTACTTATACAAATTACAAAAATCGATAGAATTCAAATTTGATTTTTGTGTTTCGACTTCATTTTCAATATTAATATATAAATATTTAGTTTTTTTTAGATCAAAATCTGATATTATGTAAGCTAGCAACTATGAGTGAGAATCTGCAGAGAACAACAGATAGAAAGAAGCAGAAAAACCCACATATAAACACAAGACAAGAAATGCATTAATTACACATATTGATTGCTCCCTCCCCCCCCCCCCCAACCCGCCCGGAAGCGCTATATAATTTGAATAGTGTTGCTAACAAGATATAACCATACAAAATTTCAGTTAATATATGCCACAAAAATCGCGATGGCGTTGACAATTGTTGTTGCTATTGCTGTGGCCGATCAGCTCGGGCGATTCCATTTCACTCAAATCAAATCAACAATAAATACTATCAATAATTGAAAAAAGAAACAACAACAACAACAAAAAAACGAAGCAAAACAAAAGACACAAAGACTAACAAAAACTAGAAAATTACAACAAAAAAAAATCTGAAAAAAAAGTATTGGGAAAAACCCAACTTTGAAGCCGAAGCGAACAGAACAAAATGGATCATTTTCAAACCTCGCTGAATCCGCGCAAACAGGAGCTGCTCGAGGCGCGTTTCATCGGTGTCCGGGTAAGTTTACCTATATACAATATATATATATATATATACATAGTTGCATTTATAATTCGTGCTTAAGCGAAAATCTATTCAGACCTGAAATCAATATTACACAACTCGCTCTGGGGATAATTATACGGACGGGGGCCTAACATGGGTTAAGACCCAGGCAGGCCAAACGGTTATTGCACTTTGGAATTGTCAGCAGCTACACACAACTTTAACTTTGTGAATGTGTTGCTGTTGTTGTCGTTGGGATGGGAATGGGAATGGTGGAGAGAAAGAGTTGTAGAGGGGAGGGAGGGGTGTAGGGTGTGGGGAGTTTGTGCAGAAAATGAAGATGGAAGATGCTTTTCCCATAGTTTGGTGTGCCCTTTGCTGCTTCATCTTCTTCTTGTTTTTCGTCATCTACTCTTTGCTTGTGTTTGTTGTTGTAGTTGTTGTCCGCGTGCATGGGCAGAGTTTGTTGAACAAAGCGAACGAGATGAAAAGAAAAATACACGAGCATAAGCAAATAAATTAGCGTACAAAAGAAAGCTGGTAATACATATGTATATATGTAAGTGTGTGTGTGCACACATATGTATGTATGTGTATGTACATATGTATAGCATGTTTAAGAATAAACCGCTTCACTCTCCAAGCACTACATAACTCATACATACATACATACATGCATATGTACATACATACGCGCAAACATATGCATGTATGGATTTCAATACATAATATTCCTCAGTGCAAACACAACCACACACACACAAGCCCATCTCCACCCACTCTGCTCCTGTTTCTCTCTCTCTGCCAACCTTTCATCATTCGCACTTTCCACATACATACATACATACAAACATGCATCCACATCATATATCCCTCCCTTTCACACTTGCGCTAAGCTGGACTAGTCTGTTTGGGCTTTTGGGCCTGCCACATCTCTGTACGTTTGCCGTTTGAAGAAATGAAAGCAAAAGAACAGCTGATAAGCGAGCTTCTGTTGTCGATGACGTCGACGTCGAAATTTGCAAGGCGTCGCTTGTATGTATGTGTACATGTGCATGTATGGTGAGTTAAGAGTGCGTGCGTGGTGAATACTAAACTCAGCTCTTTCAAGTTAAGACTTAATCTGGAATTCTTAGGATATTTGAAAAAATAACTATGAATTAAAAATTTAACGATTATTATAAGCAGAATAGTATGTAATGAATTTATATGTATGTATTCGAATATTGCAGCCTTAATTCCATTAGTTCCCAATCACTTAATATTGGATATTGAATGTTGATCAATACCGAAGGAAATATAAATACTCTTTTATCAGACAAGATGTTGTCCTTTCAATGGTATTTGTGCGCTGTTGCCGCTCCACTGTGCCAGCAAGCAGTGCACTGTTTACTAACATAGCGCTGTTATGTTAAGTAGCTGCTGCTGCCGCCGCTGTTGCTGCTACTGCCGCAGCTGCTGCTACATTGCTGTGCGCCTCATACAGGCGTTTAAAAATTGTTTCACTTCATTTGCAAATCAAGGCAATTTTGGAGCCGTGTAAATGTGTATCCCACTCATAGCTAGACGACCCTCCCCCACCCCCTCCAATTTTCATAGACAGCAGACAATTGGCCTGCGTCTGTCAGCAGCGTCGTCTGCGGCAGCGGACTCAGCATGTTACCAATAGCTAACAGTGACGTTGCAACCTTTTGCCGGCTAACAACAGAGTTGCGAAAAGAAAATAACAACAACCAATACTAACACACACAAATACTATGCACAACAGTGCGCACTGCTTGCTGTCTGCTGCTTGCTTGCTCTGTTCGTAGTCGTAGGTCGTCGTCGCTGTTGGCAGCCATATTTTAACAGCTGGTATTTTTTTTGCTGTTGTTGCTCTTTTGCATGTGTTGTGTGTGTGTGTGTTTCTGTTATGTTGGTGTGTGGGACCGGCTAGTTAACGGCTGTTTGGCTTTGGTTTCACACTCGCTTTGGTGGTTAATCAGTTTATTATTGTTATACAAAGTTGCTGTTGTTGCTTTTGATGACTTGGCAAAGCGCTTTGTTGTTGTTGTTGCTGTTTCGAGTTTTTCATTGCTTTTTAAATGCTTGTGCACATTTTGTTCGTTTAGATTCGATTGTTTTTCTTTCTTGTTTGTTTGTTGCACAAAATATGTTTAACGAAGATCGGGCCAAAAAGGCACTGCACAAACACCGGCAAGTGCGGCAAGAAAAACTGAAAACGGAAAATGTTAAACGTAAACCGAAGTCGGTCTCTCTCTCTCTTTCTCTCACATTCTCTTTTGCTCCTTTTGGCGTTCTGCCTTGTATGTGTATGTATGTATGGTGTGTGTACTAGTTACTGGATGCGATTTTTCAAGTTGCAACAGCAGCAGCAACAACAACAAACGACTTTTCACATTTTCCTCAACTGCATTAAGTTTTTCACTGTTTTCATTTCATTTGTTGTCAGTTGATTGCCACGCTTCAATGGAGTTTCAGCTCGTTGTTGTTGTGCGTGTGTGTATGTGTGTGTGTGTGTGTGTGTGAAAACGGTGTAAATGTTTTAAACAACATAATTTTTGCAGTGATTGTTTGTGTGCTGTTGTTTACCCGAAAGTAAATGAGACAAATGTAAGCCTTAAGTAGAAGTGGCAAGTGTAATAAAGAAACGCTCATAAAACATAAAGTGCAAGAGAAGCAGAAGAAGGAGAAGCAGGAGCGACAAGAGAAGCAGATAAAGCAGCGCCTAGCGAAGACACAAACCGCATACTTTAAAGAAATGCCCGTGATAAAGCAAAGAAAAATAAGTCGCTTTAAGGTTAGTACTCATAACGTAACGTAACGTAACGCAGTATACATAAGGAAATAGTGCATAGAGAGGCAGACAGATTGATCGAGAGAGAGGGAGAGGGAGTAAATAAATCAGATCAGCATATGTTTTGAAATGAATTGAGCGACAGGATGATAAGCAATGAAGACATTTGCAGAGAGAGCGGAGAAAGTAAAAGAGACGGACAGATGTGTGGTGCCTAAAAATAAGCAAGAGCGACAGAGAGAAAGTGATAAGTGTGGCAGAAGCAAGAAGAAAATCGACAGAAATAAAGAGAGAGAGAGAGAGATAGAGAGATCAGAGCTAAGTAGGATCGGGACTGAGGAGAGCAGTTTGCTCTGAGCCTCAAACCGGATCGAGGAAAAGAAGAAAATACATGTGAATGTGTGTGTGTGTGTGTGTACGTAATATTTAGCTAAATTGAAAGCCATGTCAATACCAATATCAAACGGTTATTAACAGGCTGATTAACTTGATAGCTAATGCGAGAAATTAGAAAACAAAAAACAGGCCATAATTCATGCTTACATTATTATTTTATATATACATATGTATTTATGTATCTATGTTTGGATGTGTGCTAGTCAAAAGCATTCGCTAAACTTACAGATGTCCATTTAAAACTGGTAACTGCTAAGCAGAAGCAGAAGAAGTAGAAGTAGAAGTTGAAGTAATAGAAGCAATAACTGCAAAGAAGCATCAGCAGTAAAGCAGCACTCACAACTCACACACACACACACACACACAACATAAACAGCAACAAGAAAACCTAATTTCTCTTTTTCTGGCGTTCGTCTTCTTCGTGTAATACTAAAAAATTCAAATACAACAACAAAATGTGGAAGCAAAAAAAAAATTCGCAAGTTCATTGACTTGCCATTAAAAATTATACGCTGTTAGCGGGCGACGAAAGCAGCGGAAAAGCGAAAAAAAATAGAAGCCAGCAAGAGCAAGAAAGGAAAAAAACTAGTCATATGTCGCTGCAGCCATCAGCAGTGGACGCCGGCAGCGACGCGCTGCATAGATTGGCGACCTGACCTAAAATGCAAAAATTTGCTGCTGCCCTCAGAGAGTAGTCGACGTCTGTTGCCTTTAACAGAGCCCGCCACTGTTATGTGAAGCATAACAGAAGAGAGCTTGCATTGCTGCAGCACCTGTGTGAGAGAGAGAGAGAGAGAGAGAGAGGGAGACAGAGCGAGACTTAGTCAAGCTCAGCTGTTTGACTTTGAGGCCCTCTCTTTTATCCTCTCGCTCGTTAACAAAAAAAAAGTACAAAAATTAAAAAAAAATCCACGTTGAAATTTGATGAAAAATAAAAACAAATTTTAACAGTTGGCAGAATAATATTTGCCTAATCGATTTCATTATATATATATATATATATATATATATATATATATATGTATGAGTGCATATGTGGGTCAAATTATAAGTTATATGTGTATTTAAATACTGTCAATTCCCCTATGATGTAGCTCTAGCTGATATGACCAATTATAACTGTTTTTTTTTTATCTATACATTTTTGTAATGTAGCGAATTTATTTGTATGTTAGTTCATATCTTTTGCGGCGAGTGATTTTATTTTATTTTGCTCGTTGTTGTACGGTGCGTGTACGTCATATGCCAACCATCACGTATACGCCACATCGCCTTGTGTCGTTTCTACCTAATTCTTGTTAGTCGATTATTATAATTGCATTTCTTTACATTCAGAACACCAAATGAAAAAAACTTGTTTCGATGGTGCTCGTCTGTGTGTATGTGTAGATTGTGAGTGGGTGGTAGGGTTAGCGAAATGGAATTGGGGCTGTCCCCACATGCCCCCACAATGCCAGTGCCGCTCCCCAGGGCACGATACGTTTTTCTCTTCTTTTTTCTTTTTGCTCTTATAAATGTCGATGGTGACGTACTTTTTTATATAATTTTTTTATAGCGCTCTGTTTTTTCTTATATCACAAGCCCATTGAAAAAATGGTTCAAAATGGGTATAATGAACTTGTACACAGAGTATGTAACAGGCAAAAGGAAGGGATATATAAATATATATGCTGATGCTGCACCATATAGATATATATTCAGCATCATCGTGTCGATCTCTCAAGAGCTAGAGACTTCAAGTTTATGGCTTTTGTCGATATCTGCCTTCGTTTCCCCAAATATCGATGGCAATATAAGCCACAATATATAGTGTTCCCATTGGTTGAATATATCTTTCCATATGATAGGGACAATCTGTAAACCCAACAAGTTCTTGGGTATTTGCAAGTCGAGCTCTCGCGACTGGTGCAACTTCTTACATGGTTTTTTTTTTCTTTCGCCTTTTTTTTGCACTTATTCAGCAGATGCTGGAGCTGAGGGTGGTGTGAGTCGGCTAAGGGGGTTGCGTGTTGGGTGTTGTTTGTCAGTTGCTGGTGCTTGCTGTTGTTGTTGCTGTTGTTGTTGCTGTTGTTGTTGTTGTTGTCGCGTGAGTTGACATCAAAACGGATATGGAATTTTCAATATTTACTGTTGCTGTTGCGGCTTAATGTATGCAGTTCGCACACACACACACATGCACACACATACATATGTGGGAGGGGAGGGGTGGGTGTTGCTGGGTCTGGCCTGCGCAATAGCTAGCGCCCAGTGTTGTGCCCACTATTCACGCGCTGCTTATGTAAGCATTTTGAGCATGTTTCCGCTTTTATATACTCGCAGAATTCACTAGAGAATGTTTGCATGTATGTGTGTATACGTGTGTGTGTTTGTGTGTGTGTGTGGGGATGTTCAAATAGTGGAGTGCTCAGGCGTGGGGTGGGGTGTGCTCCATTGCTTTATGTATATACACAGGAGGCGGTGGCTGCCACCCACAAATCTTGACCACCCACCCTCTTCCTCTCTCTCTCTCTGTCTTTCTGTGCATCTGTCTCGCTCCCACTCCCCATCTCCCTTGTGTGTGTGTGTGTGTGTATGTATGTGTGTGCCTTTGTATGTTTCACTCGCACACTTTGTGTAATTCATTTAGCACTTTTCGCACGCAAAACTGCATTTGGCCGACGAGACGAAACGAACGCTAGATGGCGCTGTTACACGCTTTTGATGGCTTGACAGATTGCAGTATGGCCTTGGGAGCGGGTGGGGTGGTGGAGTGATGTAACGTAAAGTTGTTAATGCGCTGATATTAAATTAATGCGTACACACGCACACACACACACACACAAATTGATGGCCCCGTTAGCTGTTAACCGTTAACAGCAATTGCGTTTAAATGATGCCACACAACTTTTAGCCACAACTCATCAATTGCATTTGCAACACATTTCAATAAAAAAAAAACAATTCAACTATTGTTGTAATCTGGGTCTGTTGGTGGTTTGGACCATAAAAATGTGTGTTTCGAAAAAAATCAAACTGGTTTTCGATTGTCGTTTGTCAAAGTTGAAATAAATTCTGAAAAATAACAATTATGCAAAAGTTTCGAAAAGAGTTGAGTGCAACAATTTTTGAGATTGCCTTTAAGATAAATTACAATAAATTAGCAAGTACCTTTGCAGGTTTAAACATGATTTAACCATTTTGTTCAGATAACTTTTGCATTAAATTTGATTGTTGTTGATTTAATTGAATTGAATTCGAGTTTGAAACAATACTTTTAACTTAATTATTTGTGTTGTTTGCTTAGCTGCTGTCCATACACTATGAAATACATGCCCATACGCATACACACACACATAGGTACACACATTGGCAAACTATTGGATTAGACAAGTTGTATTGGATTAGACAAATGTGCGTCAAGTATGGGGCAACTATATACGTACATATATATATGTATGTGATTAATGTATGTGTGTGCTTAGATATGCACACATACATACATAAATCTATCTATCATATAGGTATGTGTGTATAATATGTGTATATATAATCATCTCATTATAATTTATGTATTCTGACAGTTTCGAGCTCACAATTTAATATAATTGCATTTGCACACACACACCTACATCTATACACACACACACACACATATATTATGTGTGTGCATTTGGTATGTAAAATTAATTTTGAACTCTTGACGATTTTTGGTTGCTAGTTTCATTTGACTGTCAGTCGTTTGTGGTTGTTGTTGTTGTTGTTGTTGTTGTTACCTTGCCAACTGTTGTACATACACACACACACACACACATATACATGCACATAAATTTGTACATATGTTATTCAATGCGACAGTTGCCGTTATATGCAAACGCGAGGCGCTATCAGCGAAGTGGGCTAACTTCGTGACAGTATCGGCCTACTACCACCTCTTTGACCTCACCCCTAATCAGATCAACCCTCCCCCCTCACACACACACACACACCCACACCCACACCCACTCGTCAGCCACAAGCAGTGTTAAGTCTGCCTAAAAGCTGTTTCCCTTTCCTCGGCTGCAGCGGCAGGGAGAGTTTCAAATCTGCAGCTGGAGTTGGAGGATGTGTGTGTCTCCGTTTCTCCTTTAATATCTACTCTTTGTGACTATAGCAATTTATACCAACCCCTCTCCTTGCCATCTGTTTGTGCCACGCCTTCATGCTGGACGCACTGCGTTCGGTGTGTGTCTGTGTGTGGCATCTGCTGCTGCTGCTGCTGCTGCTGCTGCTGCTGCTCTGCTGCACACTCAAACACTGAAACATTGAAACAGTAAAACATCGTTCTGGTCAAAGGCTAGCTTGACGAGGTGGCAAAGGGCCAAGCAAAGGGAGGGTGGGTTAGGGAGGGAATTGGCATTCAATGTGCACATTGCTTCCTCAGTTAAATGCCAAATGCTTTTCTACACTCAAAAAAAACAATCGCACTAAATACCTTACCTCATTTCTATTCTCTTTTATTAATAATATTTCTATTTTCAAATGTTTCAAAATTATTAAAAAAAAAAAAAAAAATTCTAATTTTCAGGACGATTTTCGAAAACAAAAAAAAAACATTCGAAATTTTCATTGTTGTTGAACCACTGTGCCTTGTGTTAAGCGATTGCTCGACCATCTAAATGTGGGCGTGGGCGTGGGCGTAAGGGGTGCATTGGGAGTTGGCAAGTGTTGTTGGCTTGGGTGTTTCAGTCAGCTAGTCGCTGGCTGTGTCAACCTTTTTGGCCCGCTCAGCTTGCACAAGAGTCGCAACTTGTCGGGCCGCGTTTTAGGATCCAATGTTGACTTGGCTTTGCCGCCAGTCCTCGCCAATGTGTCTGCATATGTCTGTGTGTGTGTGTGAGTGTGTTTAAGGGTGTGTGTAAGTGTGTGTGTGTGTGTGTTGGTTGCTTGGTGTGGGTATTTGGCAACGCATTTTCATTAGTAGAAGTTTCCCATATAGTTACATATATGTGTACATAAACGCATGGCTTATTCCAGTAGCTGGCCTCTGATGCAGATGCGACTGTTTACAAGTGTATATATACCCATATATATATATATATATATATCAATATATACTTTTGCATTTTATGCAATACATTATGTATATATATACTCAAATGTAAGTCATGAAAATAACCTCTTTTTTTCATTGAAAACGCAGCATTTTTCATTTTCATTTGAGCTGTGTTTATTCTTCACATTATATACATTATGTATACGCACATTTTGAACAACATTTTCCCAATAGGGGGCTAACAAAGCGCTGCTCTACTTTGTCTTCTTTTTCTACTTTTTTATTCTTTTCTCTTTTCCTGCATTCAAATATTTATTGTCTTTCGAACTGAAAATGTTCTTCGTTTAGTTTTGAATAGTTTTGGAAAACATCTTACGAGTTTTTGGTGTTTGCATACGTATATAGTGTATGTGTATGTGTTGGTCTACGAGAGCTTATATGTCATATATAGCTCTCATGTTCTCGGACATCCTTGTAGTTTTCATACTTTATTAACCAGAAACCGAATCGGAACTTGAATTCTGTTGAATTCTTGGATTTGTTTTGAGCCTCTGACTTGACGGTAACTTTTGCCTAATCGTCGCTCAAATTGTATAAACTGTTTATATATATATTATATTGTTGATATGAATCTATATATATATATAAATATATATATATAACTATAAATTATAAATGAAACTTTCTTGGTTTGCCTTTTTTCCTGTTTATTTCCATCAATTGATAAATGCTACACTCGGATTGAAATATGTTCATATATATATATATTCCATTCCCAGTCTGATTTCCAATTTTTGGCAATTGCATAATTTATCACATGCAAAATCAGCGTAGGCTACTTGACTGCAAGATACCCATTAATCACGTTCTTTACTGATATTCTAAGATCAGCTCAACGATAAAAAAAAACGAATATATATATATATATATATATATATATATATAATATTTTTGCAAGTTTTTTTTTGACTGCTGATTACAGGGTATATTCGGCAAGCGTCGACTAAGCTCGTTTATTTAATACATATTTTTTTTGGAACAGCACTTGACATGCACTCCATTCCAGGGGCACCGAAAAGCACACACACACACACACCAATATCGAGCGAGTTTCTGTGTGTGTGTGTGCGGGCATGAAACTCAACTCAAAGCTTGCAAAACTCAACTTTTGGGTTGGCAACAAAGTGCGCTGGGAGTATGTACAAAAGTATATCAAAATATCGAAGTTGATATACACACACACACACATATTCACACCCATTCGTACGTGTGTGTGTGCCTGCTGCAATGTAAAAAAAAAAAATATATACAGTGGCTCACAATTCAAATCGAGCATTGTCAAAGAAAAAAAAGTAATTGCCAGGCATAAGCTAATTATTTATTATTTTTCAAAAATTCCAAAGACCGATGGTAGGTACATATATTAACCACCAAAATTAATATATGACCCCAATAAACTGGGGTTTCCCCACCTGCTAGGTAGGATTATGTACAAATGTTGCCTACTTTTCAGGGTACGATTCATTTGGATCAAGTACATTGTAGACACCTGGGTTGCCATAAAACCCGGATTTTTTACCTAAAGTTGAGTATTTTCGGTACAAATAGACCAATCCTTCGTAGTCATTTTAGTTTTATCCTGCATCTCGGGTGCAATAAGCCAAAAAGGACTATGGACAAACAGACTACCATTGAACTACGAGAACTCATCCTGGAACACTTCCAAAACTGATATTCACATCGCCAAATAGCTGAAATGGTCAGTCTGAGCAACTCAACTGTGTATAACATCATTCGGCGCTTCGTCGACGTAAATCGGATTGAGGGCAAGGGCAGAAAGGCACCAAACAAGATTTTCACCGAAGAGGAGGAGCGAAGGATCACCAGGAAAATAAGGGGAAATCCCAAGCTATCGGTTCCAAAAGTGGCTCAACAGGTGCAGGATGAAATGGGGAAAAAGTGCTGTGTGGAAACTGTGTGCAGGTTTCTGCGCAAACATGACTTTAATGCCAGAGTACCACGGAAGAAGCCCTTTATAAGCGTACAAAATAAAGGGACTTGGATGACGTTCGCCAAAAACAACTTGGACAAGGATTTGGAGTTCTGGAACACAGTCATATTTGCAAATGAGTCCAAATTCACAATTTTTGACTCGGACGGACTCAATTATGTGTGGCGACAGTCCAATACCGACCTGAATCCCAAACACGTAAAGGCAACAGTCAAGCATGGTGGAGGAAGTGACATGGCATGGGTATGTATCTGGTCAGCCGGATTCGGGAATTTTGTGATTTTTGAAACAACAATGGACAAGAATGTGAACTTCAACATACTAAAGAAAAACTTAGTCCAAAGTACCGAGAAGGTAGGAATCCGACGTACTTTCCGGTTCAACCAGGACAACGATCCCAAGCATAAGGCCAAGATAGTACAGTCCTGGCTCATCAGGAACTGCCCCCACATGATAATTCCACCGGTCCAGTCTCAAGATTTAAATGTTTTTGAGAATTTGTGGGCTCTGCTGGAAAATAACATCCGGAAGCACAGCATATCCAGCAAAGAAGACCTCAAAACTGCTCTGCGGGATGAGTGGAGCAGAATCTGCCCAGAAGCTACCAGGAAGTTGGTATCTTCTATGAATAATAGGTTAAGGGAAGTTGTTAAGGCTAAAGGATATAATGCAAAGTATTAACATCCTTACTTACTTTTTTAAGACTGCTCGAAAAAAGCAGTAAACAAATAATATGGAACTTTTTCACATAATCCTACCTAGCAGGTGGGGAAACCCCAGTGTATTGGGGTCATATATTAATTTTGGTGGTTAATATATGTACCTACCATCGGTTTTTGGAATTTCTGAAAAATAATAAATAATTAGCTTATGCCAGGCAATTAATTTTTTTCTTTGGCAATGCTCGAGTTGAAGTGTGAGCCACTGTATATGTTTCTGTCTTGCGTTTCGCCTCACTTTCGTCATTCGCAATTGTTGTTCTTGTTCTTGTTTGTTTTCTTTTGCTTTTTATGCATAGACGTCAACTTTTCTTGGTTTTTTCTTTCGCGTCAGTCCCTCGCACTCGCCCTCGCCCTCGCCCCCTAACCCAACCACTTGCCTAGCAGGCGCCCTCTATCGCATTTTTGCTCAGTTGCTCTTAGTTCTCTCTTTGTGGGTCTCGCTGCTTGCCTCCTTTTTTTTCGTTTTTTTTTTTGTTTGGTTGTTTTTTTGGTTCCGCTTTATGCTGCGTTTCTTGTGCGCTATGCAAGCAAATTAAAAATTAAATTTTTGTTGTGCAACTTTTGCACTTAACCCTCTATAGAACCGCAACGCCCCAACCCCCCAACAACAACACAGCCTCCCCTTGCCAGCTCCGTTTGGTTTTTTTTTTCTTGCACGTTGTTTCGGCAAACCAACGTTGCGTGCACGTTAGCAATATGTGACTGGAGGAGAGGCCTCCGACCGATTCTATCTCCCTTACATGCAATAGAATCCAACTCCCCCCCCCCCCCCCCCGCTATGTGTGGTATATTTGCATATGCTGCTGCAGACCACGCCTACTTCTGCTACACTTTTCCGTATTCCTTTGTTATGCAAATGTATATATATGTATATATATGTATATATATATACCTGCAAGGGTATCTTCTGCATATATATATATATATGCTTCGATACTTGATGGAGTTACAGTTGAATACTTCAATGCGTTATGCTCTTCAAAACTAGGAACTTCACAAAATATTTGTCGATATTTGATTATTCCTATTAACAACTTTTCTCTGTAAAGTCGAAACTGGTTCATCAAAGTCTAGCTCCATAATTTATATAGATTTTCTCCAGACTCGAGCAAAAATGTGCACAGTTAATAACATTATAAAGCTAGCATCATGTCAGATCTGAAATCGCATCTCAAAATAAATTTTAGTTATTTTTTTAAACTTTTTTTTACTGTTTGGGTAAAGTTCGCTTTCGATTTTGAAATTGATTTGAGAGTGAGGGCAACTTTGGTTCAGGTTTAAATGTTATATATAGATATGATATCTCAGATATAATTATGTATATAGATTTGATAGTTTCTCACATATCTTTCGTTATATTTTGTATTTAAGTATTGGCCAAATTGATCGATTAGTTGCCCCATTTCCAGCAACAGTTGATGTGCCCCAGATGATTATAGTAAATTGTATATATAATGAATCACACCACGCTCTGAAATAAATTCCACTTATTTTTGTTATTGTTTTATTGTTATTTTTTGGCTTGGTTGTTTTCTCTACCTGCTGCAATCTCACCACGGATTGTTGTCTGGTGGTTGTCGTTGTTGTTGTTGTTGTTGCCTTGGTCATTTTAATCGCAGCAACTGGCTATATGTATACAATAGAGATATGTTAACCCCCCCTCCTCGCCCTCCCCCTCACACACACACACACACACACCTCTCTCTCTCTTCCTCTCTCTCACATCCAACACCCTTTAAGCGTCATTCGGCTTGCTTTTGATTTTTGCATTCGTTTGTTTTATGCTCGCTGTTTTGTCGCGTTTCGTTGTTGGTCGGTCAGTTTGCTGTTGTTGTCGAGTTGCCTCACAGCAACAACAGCAACCAGCAGCAACAACAGCAACCAACAGCAACAAAAGCAGTTTCAATTGCGCACTTTGCGTTGCGATTTTCAACATCTCAGTGAGTGCTGCTGCTGCTGCGGCTGCTGTTGCTGCTGTTGCTGCTGCTGCTGCTGCTTGTGCTGTGCCTAGGTTCACATTCTCATTACAGTTCATTCACCCAAAAGATACGGCTTTATGTATCTATTAGTTATGTATGTGCTGCTGCTGCTGCTGTTGCTGTTGCTGCTACTGCTGTTGTTGTTGCTGTTGCTGCTGGCCATGTGTAGAGGCTAAAACTGCCAACAACAACAACAGCAGCAGCTTTAGCCTGCACTTTCAGCCAACTTTTGATTTGTGAGTTATGTTGTAAACACACACACTCACACACACATACACACAGCGCGCACACACACACAGACATATATAGTGAGAGCGGATACAGCTTAGGATCAATTGTGCATTTTCATCTGTGCAGCTTGTTTCGTTTGGCAATTGTTTTCAACTTGCCACAAAACTCTCTTATCACCTTTGCCCTTACTTATTCCATTTACATACTTCACTCACTCTCGCTTTGCTCAAATTCTCATACTCATACTCACTCTCTCTTTCTCTTTATCTTTCTCACTGTATCTTTATTCTTTCGTTGCAGGTGAGTTGCGTTTGAACAACTAAACAACTACAACCAATTTGCAGCCAACCAATGAAAGGAGACGCCACAAAATTAACTCTTTGCAACAACAATAGCAACAATAGCAACAATAGCAACAAGAACAAGCTGTTGCTTTGTCTGCCAAAAGGGCGTTGTAGGGCAAATGGGTTGAGCCCTTGGATTTGGTGAGCGTGTTTGTAACTGATATAAAAATCCTAATTAAACATCATTTACAATATCCACTAATAGGATGGGGACTTGAAATAGTAGATAAACAAACTAGAAGCGGTGAAAGCTATCTGGCAACCTTGTTGCCGTTGTCCCGATGCTATCGATAGCGAGTGATCGAGTCAGTAGCGATATAAGAGAGATATCGATATCTGATCGGTGGTTAAGAGAGTTGAGTTGCAAGTAGCAACGCATGAAGCGCAATAATCAACGTACCAATGTATATCGATAAGCCAAAATCCCATAATAAATAAACCTATAACAATAAAACCTAAAATTTGGGGGCTCATCCGGGATTTGGCCCAAGCTAAAAGTGCGATAATACAGTAGAAAACGCAACCTTGAAAGAAGAATTAGACGTCAAAGAAGAGAAGCAAAAACGGCGAGTAGTAAAGTTTGGCGAGTGCTTAAAGCGAAACCATCGGCAGTATGCACCGATCGGGTTCATTGGAAAAGCAGGTATCGAGATTGGTGGAACAGCAGAGGTACCGGGGGTAAAGGAGCAAACGTCGGCAGGGCAGCGATCGAATTCGTCGGCAGAGCAGCGAGAAGCTCAAACATTAGAGGTGCAGATATCGGCGATTGGTATGAGCAACGGTAAAATTGGCATACACAGAAAAGTTAAATTGGATACGTTGATCTAGTTTGAGAACTAAACTACTTTAAGAACGTTATTAACCTAGCAGTTTGAAATATTAGATGAACAAACTAGAAGCGATCAAAGCTACCTGGCAAACTTGTTGCCACTGTCCCGCTGCTATCGATAGCGAGTACTCGAGTCAGTACCGATATAAGAGAGGTATCGATATTGAGTTGCAAGCAGCCACGCATGTAGCGCACTAATCAACAATCAAAAAACATACCAATTTATACCGTTAAGCTAAAATCATATCATTTAATATAATAAATAAACATATAACCATAAAATCTATATACATATTTGTGATTGACCTTTGACCGATTTGCTCAGTTTCGATTGATTGGTTTGAGTCTATTTACATATAAAATCTTACGCAAGAATACCAAAAGAAAGTTGAAAACTTTATAGTTTTTAGTAATAAAAGCAAAGATTCAAAACTAATATTATAATTCATTTAATTGTTTATGAACCTAGCTTAATTGACAGGTAATCTTAGATAAACTTGTGCTGGGGTCGTCGGAAAGGAAGTGCATCGGATGCAGTGGCAGAAGGAGGAGGATTTGTGATGGTGTTGAGAGAGTTACACTGTATTTTATAATATGTTCAATATTAACAATAGTCATTATCTTTTATTATTATTATTATTATTATTTAAATTGGTGTTTTTAATCGAGTTGTGATATACTCAAAGGCAAATAACTAAGCCAAGTTTGTGCAACTATTCATTGGCTTAAATCATATCTTAAACTCAAAGAGTCTAAAACTCTCTCTCTCTCTCTCTCAAACATTGCAGGCTGCTTCAAAAATTCAAAGTGATATTTCACAGGGTATTTCATAGTTAACCATGCGTAAAATGCAATTTTCATTATCTGTTTGTGTGTTTACGAGCAGTTAGCACGAAGAAGAAGACAAACAAGATTCTAGACCCTTTTTTTTGGTACTTACCAACAAAACTCGCCAAACGCGGAATTTTTCGTTTCGTATTTTTGCAATTTGTTATTTTTGTGTGGCGCCTCGCTTAGTTTTTATGTGTTTTTCCGTGGGCGGTCAAACTAAAGTGGGTGGCTGGTGGCTGGCCGCTGGAGGGGTAGGGGTGTAGGGGAGGTGAATGTGAAGGCGTTGGAGGAAAGCAAAGCAAAACGGAAAAAATAAAGTAAAATCAAAAATGTATATACATATATACATATATAATATATATATATATATTTCGCACAGCAGCCGTAGCCAAAAACGATGGCAACTGTGACTGCGACAGCGAACGCTGCCAGCGTCGGCGTTGACGGTGAAGTTGACGTCAACGGTGACAGCAACAGCAGCAGCAACACCAGCAGCAACAGCAGCAGCAACAGCAGAGCAACAGCCACTGTGGTTGACGACGCGGCATTTCCCGCTGAAATCGGTTGGGTTTAGTTTTCCAATGCATATGCTTCGTGGGGGGGGGGGGGGGGGTTAAAGGGTGATCCGGGCCACTCTGAAGCCATTTCCAGTGTGTATTTAGTAAATGTTGTTGTACGTTAGTTTCCAACAGCAACCACAACAACAACAAGAGGCAGCTAAGGGTCTGAAACTAGAGAGCCGACTCGCTTTGGTTGGTTTTGTGTCTATTACCACACACACACACACACAGACACACACAGCAGCAGCAAAAACAGCAACAACAGCAGCAGCAGCAGCATCAGTTTCCAATGCAATGGCCCAAAACCCGCTTTGCCCTGTGCTTTGTGCTACCCTTTCCTAATATTCGTGCTCTGTCCACTGCCCTCCCAATCACCCCACCACTTGCCCTCCACTCACTGGCTTCCAGTGTGCAATCCGTGCGCTTAGTTTTAGTTTTGAGTATACATAAATCAGCACAGCAGCAGCGCAAAGCAGCACAGAGCTGAGAGCAGAGCCAGAGCCGAGCAGCACAGCACAGCTGCCATTCGATTAGCATTTTGGTCAACGGATGTTGTTTGCTGCCAAATGACAAGCGCCGCACAACAATTGAATTTCAGGCGTGAATTTGTCTGGGGCAGCCCCATATCAAATTCTAATACCAACCAGGCGAAGTGTGCCTGCAACTTAAGACGATATTCCATACTTTAGGAAATGTTTTGATTTCCTTAATATCCTTGAGCCAAGTCGTATATCTGTATAAGAAAATACAATATGCATATTATTAAGTATATTTGGTATTAACTTGGTTTATTCCTGTCTTTTTGTTCGTTTTGTCAAGAAACTTACGCCAAAAGACGAATGTATACCAAGTTTCATCAGGACTAAAACATCAGCTCTATATTGACTGGGATAGCTATGCTGTTCGAAGCAAATTTTGACACCCGCTGCAAAGATATGAAAAATGTGTCATATTTATTTACTTATTCTGAAATGTTGCAAAAAAAAAAAAGCAAAAATTTTTGGTGTCTGAATCATTCCTTTATATATTGATAATGGAAAGCAAGTAAACAGCGGATATAAGTAAACATATAGCTGACTAAATGCCACTGCCTAAGTAAGTAAATATATATATATATATATATATGTATATCTGAGTAACGTATCAAAAGTCAGCTGAAACATTTTCGCATTAGACTCGACACTTGTTGTGGGCAGCATGCCCAGCTAACTAATATGACAAGCTATGCAATAAAGTGGAGAATATCAACTTGGGTAACCATGGAGAAACTCTCCAATGCAATTAGCTGTAAATTTGCTTGTTAAATGGTTTCTCTCGTTGCTCATTATCCGTTACTGGCAGGCACTTTGCACTTTGAAGGCAGCCACAACTTATTAGCTAAATGAGATTCAATTCGCGTTTCTTTTGCTGATATACGCGCTTCGTCTTCATCTTTTCTATATCTACACCTGCATACATAGATGTATGTGCGTGTGTGTGTGTGTTTTTCTTCAGTTATTTCCATCTCTGTCTGCATCAACCCTCAACTCCTGGCAAAAGAAAAGAAAAAAGCAAAAAAAAAAAAAATGGAAAGAAAGAAATTGCAATTGGAGCGCCATCTGTCGATGCGAAATGCAAGCGATTGCCTCGTGTCTTTGTGTGTGTGGGTGCGTGTGTGTGTGTGTGTGTGCGCGTGTCTATGCCGCACACCCACGTGAACAATAAGCCAAAGGCCCGGGCAGCATCCAGCGAGCCCCGGTATTTTTGGGGTATTAACCAATCCGACAACAACAACAAAAACAACAACAACAACAACAGCGAGAGGAACACGCCAAAAAACACGAGACTCCAGAATGTCGTCGCCATCTCGTTGTTGTGCCCTCGGAAAGTTATGCTGCCGAAAATTTTCCACGATTTGGCAACATCCGTGGCAAGAGCACGTGCCTGATTGAAAGGCGACCCGACGACCATTACCCGGTAGTCCCGTTATTCGCGCTTGCCCCAAAACCCGAAGCCTCATTCCATTCCCATTGTACTCGTCGTCGTCATCCTCATCGTCCTCATGCTCATTGGCAACGTGCAATGTTTTTCACGTGCAGCAGCGCGCGCGCATCATGCATCATGTTCATGTCACGCACACGCACACCCACACATTCGTACACCCACACACAGTCGCACAATTTCAATGCAATAATAATAATAACGACCGAAACCAAAAACATATTCAATTATTTTTGTGGCTCTCTCTGCACTTGCAACAGTATCTATTTGCATGCCTAATGAGCCTAATGACTGACCAAAAATATATATATTGTAAAATCTTGCAACATTTTGCTGCTTCGACTTTAGCTGGCCTAACCACACTCAATCTTTACTCGATGCAAACTACAAAAAAAAAGTGTATTTGATTTAGATATTTTGTAAATATAATTTTCAACGAAATGAGAAACCGCATTCAAAAAGAAAAAGAAGAAAAAGAAACATCCAAAAAGGAAATGAGAAACTAAATTCGCTAAACGGATTTCTCAATAAATGAGTAACAAAAAGCGGTTTCTTCAATCAATTCCGGCTTAAAGCTCCATTTCAGTTTACTTGCCTTGCTTTACAACAACAAATTTCTCTCAATACATATGGAGAGTATTTAGGCGAAACTATTTCGCTACGTTATTACGTAACGTAACGAGACGTAACGTGAGCAATACGAACCTATTACGTTAGCTGAACTCTTCGCATATTTGCCTGGGTCAGCTGCAACCGCATTGAAATGAATTCCCGTTACACCTTTGTGCAGCTAGCACGCTCAAACACACACCAGGCAGGCAGGCAGGCAGGCGTCCAACGTCAGGCATGCCACATATTGCAGCACCTGGCCACTGCCGGTAACACACCAAACACGCCCCAAGCTTGCACACACACACACACACACAGTCAGCATTAAATACTCAACCAGCAGTCGAGTGTGGGAGTGTGTGTGTGTGGGGGGGGGGAGCACAGTACTTGCTGCACACGGTGCGTGCTATTAGGGAGCAAAGCAGCCTCATCCACCCACACCCCCACCCCCTATCCACTCCTCCCAAAAAAAGGAAAAAAAAACCAAACGAATCCTTAAGCGAGCGCTGTATGCCTACCAATCTATCCATCTCGCTCTGGCGTTTATGAATATCTTGTTGCTGCTGCTGCTGATGCAGTTTGCTTTTCTTTTATTTTCGTTCTTTGCTTTTTTGTGTTTTTCGTGTGGCAAGGACTCACGCCTAGTTGCATAAATTTGCTTAGCGGCCGAGCAACCCTTTCTGCACTTCATTAGCCTCAGATTTTCAATAATATTTGCCTTTTGTTGTTGCGTTTGTTGTTGTTGTTGTTGCTTCGGTTTGATTGTTGTTGTTGCTGTTTGGTTGCAGTTGCGTGTTGCCAGCCAAACCAATAGTTTTTTCTTTTTCTTGCTTCTGTTTTTTGTTATTATTTTTACACAGTGCCTCCGCACTCTCTCCATCTCTCTCTCACTCTCTCTCTCTCTGCGTCACTCTCTCTCTCTCTTTCTCTCTATGCATCATCTGCAGCTCTAGTTTCCTCTCACTTTTTCTGCTGCTGCTATCTCATTTTGTGTTGCATCTTGCTGATGCAGTTGCAGCTTCTCACATAACTAACGGCATTATCAGCATTTCATATCAGCATTTTTTTTCTTTCTGCTGCATTTGCTTGCTGCCTGCCTGCCTGCCCGCCCACCTGCGTTCGGTTGCATGTTGCATATGCAATCCCGGCGGCTGCGCTTGCCTCAAACCCGAAGCCGAAACTTCCAATATTCCTGGTTGTTGTTGTCGTCGTCGTGTATTTTATTAAAGGTACAATCTCCCAAAAATACGCATTGTCGCGCTGTTTCGCTTTGCTTCTCACCTCAGCAATCCCCCCTCCACATGCAGCTGCACCTCCCCGCAAACCATCTCGTATCGGCTCGTCTCGTGCTCTGTTGCTATTTAGACCATATAACTCAGGCGGCACAGCAACGAGCAGCCGACCAAAAAGCGAACCGTTCTTGCCACACCAGCAACCAACCAACCCAACCAAGCAACCCCCAAAAAGTTGCCAGCCGCCTTTTAACCTGGCTTATACCCCTCCTATGTTGCATACGCATACACACACACACATAATGCCTGGAAGTGTGTGTGTGTGTGTGTTTGCAATATTACCGGATTGCGTTACCACTTTTGCCACTTGAAGGCTCGTCGTCGGGGCCTCAGCCTCAGTGTATCGTAACGAAAACCGAGCACGGCCTAGACCCTGGCTAGACCACCCCCTACAGCCCAACCCCTCCCCCCCTCAGCTCTGCTGTCACCGCCCCCAATTTACCCCATCTAGGCATTTAGCCATTGGACTTGCAGCAGACGAGTTTCAGACTTTGTCCAGTCACCTTAACAACAACCATACTCTACTCTCTCAAGCACTCTCTCTCTCTCTCACACACTTTGTTTCCCTCTCTCTCTCTCGCTCGCTGTCTCTCGCTTTCTCTTTCTTTCTGTTTGTCTCTCGCCATCTGTAGCACTCGGGAGACACTCGCCATCATCATTGTCCTCGTCCTCGTCGTCGTCCTCGTCCTCATCCTCATCGTTGTTATCCTTATCATCATTAACTTTGGCTTTGGCAGTTTGTCGCGTCCGTCGTTCCCATCGATAGTCTCACGGGCGTTCGGCTCTGTTCAGTTCTTGTGCGTGGAGTATGATACTTAGAAATCTACTGGTGAATATTACCTACCAATCCACAATTTTCAATTCTTGCCATTCCTATGGTATGTGTGTGTGTGTGCGAGAGTGTGTGTGTGTGAGAGTGTGTGTGTGTGTGTGTGTGTCTGTAAGGGATATATTATCTATGTCAAGCATCAGCAACAAGTGGGACATCTTAAAGATTGTCTAGCCTTATCCTCTCTCTCTCTCTCTCTGTTTCTGTATCCTTCTCTCTCTGTTTCTCTATCGTTCTTTCGCTATCCTTCTCTCTCTCTCTCTCTCTCTGTTTCTCTATCCCTTTCTCTCTCTCTCTCCCTCTCGAGAGCCTTTATTGGATGTAGATCTGATCACTGCTTAAGATAGGAAACAGTTAATTGGTTCATGGCTCATGGCTGGAAGTGGAGCTGGAGCTACGCCCAGATGGTGCTAATGAGAAGATTCCATCTGGAAAAATCATATGCCTTTCGCTAGGTTGGAAGAGCAGCATCTTTAAAAAGCAATTGGATGATTTGGACCAGGTTGGGCTGGATTTCGAAGAGTCCACGGCATTCATAGAACACATGTGCTGATCTTCGCTGTGATCTGCGGCAGAGCAATTGCTGTCGAGCCAAGTTATCCTGTGCCATTTCTCATTAGGGTCCAGAAACCGGAACGTGATTCGCAACATGAACCAACATGTCAAACACGCATTCATCAACAGCAAAAAACAAAACGTGTAAACAAAAATGATTAAGTAATAATTACTTAGAAGGTCTAACGGCATTTCGAAAGATAAAGAAAGTTGTTCAAAAATGTGTAACACAGTTGGAAGTAAAAACCAAAAATGTTCATTTGACATCATTTGGAATATATCAGTTCAAATATCGCAATAAAATATAGCATTTTCATTATGATCGTTTCGGGTCTAGACTCCAGCATTATTCTTACTTGTTTGCGCTACTTTCGTATAGGGTATCTACCAGTCAAGCATTTGCTTGCGCTTCAAACTCAACCACTTTTGTGGTGTTTTTTTTTTTTTTTTTGTATTTATCATTCTGTGTGTTAGTTCTAAGCGCTGCTTTTCGCCTGACTTGACTTGACTGGAAAGAACAAGAGAGAGAGAGAGAGAGAGAGAGAGAGAGTGAGTGAGAGAGAGAGATAGAGAGACTGAGACTCTGAAGGTGGGAAAGGGGGCAAGAGGTAGAGAAAGAGATATGGGCAGACAGGCAAAGTTTCAGAACCAGTTTATTCGGTACATTTTTATTGATAAATGCACCTTCTTGAGTGTATGTGTGTGTGTATGTGTGTGTGTGTTTGTGTTCGGGATTGATTCTAGAACTGGATTGTGATCCAAATGCTGATGATTCAGTTTAAACAGAATCCCGACCCAGACCAACATTAACATTTGCCTGTAAGCATGCACACACACACACAAACACATACATACATACATACAGAGGCAGTCACATTCAGAGTCCAGGTCCTTATTTTCAAACGAGAGTTCTGTGCGCTGGCTGAGCTAGTGCGCCTTCAAGCATTCAACCATTTCATCATGCACTCACACACACACACACACGTACATACAAACACACATACACTCTCTCTTTAGACCAATATATGTACTGCCAATTCACTCCTTGACACCACCCCCCTCCTTGCACCTCTCTTTCTCGCTGCGCATTACTTTGGCTGTGCTTTGGCAAGCTGCTTTTCCTTTTATTTTGCGTGGCTCATTCGCTGTGTTGAGTTTGTTGATTTTTTTCGTTTTCTATTGCTGCTGCTGCTGCTGCTGCTGTTAACGTTGACGTCGACGACTACTGCTTTGGCTGGCTGGCTGGCAGTGCTGCGCGCACACACATACACACCTCATGTATATACAACATTCCTCAGTACTTGAAGCGCCTCCGGAAGTGATGGTTTTCATCTGCCGCTCGTCGCATTTGCAACAGCTGCTTTAATAATAAGCCTCCAATCCAACAACGAACCGACAACCGACAGCCGACGCGCGACCCCCTTTTGCAGCTCTGCTCTGCTTTGCTCTGCTTTGCTCTGCTCTGCTCTGCTTTGCTTTGCTCTGCTCTTTGCGCAGGCTGGCTGGCAGTCAGTCTTGCTGTCTGGCAGTCTGACAGTCAGGCAATCGGGCAGGCAGTCAGCGAGTAGCAGCAGCTACTGCACACATAAGTTATTGTATTATCTATCTATCGCAGTTCGCCATCGTTGTCGTCGTCGTCGTTGTTGTTGTTACGCACCGGAATGCGCAGCAAAAGATACGCCAGCGACTTGAGTCGCATTGTCAGCGCCGGGAAATCGGTGAGCTAATCTCTAATTACATTTTCTAATAAGTTTTGCAAAAAAAAAAAAAACCAAAAAAAAAAATGAAAAAATCCAAAAACGGCTATTACACAAATTTTCGTGGTGATATAAAAAAAAAAAAACCAACAACAAGAAAGAACAAAAAGCAAGTCAGAAGAAAACTAACAGCAGCTGCAACAACAGCAACACTGACACATGCGCGAGAGCCAACGAGCGCTTTATATGTCGCTCTTGCTCTCTCTCTCTCGGTTTTTCTCGCTCTCCTCTGCTCTCTGGCGGTGTCGTCTCGTTGGTCTCTCGCTGTCGCTGAGTTTTTTTTTTGTTTCGTTTTGGTCGTAACGGCGTCTGTGTTTGCTAGTGCTGCTTTTGCTGCTGTGCGCCTGTTACATTCTGTAGACTGCAGCGTCATTGCAGCGACGCTGGCCGCAATGTTATTAACGTCGCTGACCGACAAGCTCTCCAAGCACAATAATAACACTACAAACTTTCATCATCAGCAGATAAAAAAAAACCAACAGCAATATTATTATCATTGAAATGTAACAATATAAAAATTTCTTTAAAACGTGCGACACACCACGAGAAAACCACAACAGGAACATCAGCAAGCAATACTCACACACACACATACAGATATATATATATATATATACATATATATATAGTTTAATGATTTGCAGAGCGCATGAAAAAGAGCAAGCGCAACGATTGCTGTTGTTGTTGTAGCTGTTGCTGCTGTGGCTACGGCTGCGGTTGTTTATTGTTTAACAGGCCGCTTGGGGGCGCTAAATTGTAATGCGAAGCTTAGTTTCAATATTTGTACAGTAAAGATTGCCTAAGTGTGTTAACCTAACCACAAGGCTTTAGCTTATTAAATTACCGCAAGTTAAATACACACAAACTATATACGAATAGTACAATGAAAATTTAATTAAATTTAAATAAAGTTTGTCAAATTCGAGCGATTACTGTTATATTAAAAGCACATGAACTCGGTTAATTTGTACATTTCCTTATGGCATTAACTGTTGTTGTTTCGTTCTAGACATTTACAATTACAGTTTTGACATGTTATATATATAGTTTTAATCTGATCTCTATGAGAGTGACAATTCACGATAAGAATAGAATGATACCATCCAAATCACATCCAATTTATTATCATTTACATAACGTGACTACACACATACAGACATACATACATACTTAAGTCGTTGTCAACGTACATTGTTTTCAACGAGTACTCATCCATAAGCTCATTTTTCCAATTGGCAAATTGGTTCACCTTAACTTTTAAATGTGTCGCAATATGCCCGTTATATTGAGTACATTTGTATATATAGAAAAAAAAAATAGTACAAATACATACACGCACATGTGTGTGTGTGTGTGTTCGCCATTCGTATTCTGCTTTGCCTATTGCTGGTTCTCGGTACTCGATTGTGTAAGGACAGGGGGTGTGGGGGAGTTCGGTATTCGGTCGCTCTGACGACGATGGTGGTAATTCGCATTTGTGTCGACAGTTTGCCTGCTCGCCTTTTCTCAACACCTAGCATTTGGCATACGTTCCATACAACAAAATTGTGCTCATAAACAGTGTGTAGGTAAATATTGTGTGCGCTGCTTGCTTGTTTTATGTATTTCATTTCAATTACACTGTGTTCGTATTCGCGTTGGTGGATAATGTGAATGGGGTGTCCATTAAAGAGCAGTTTCAACTTGTCAAGTATTTCAATTTAAAATGGTACAAGCAAAAATGTATATGTAAAAGTTAAGAGCAGCTGTTAAACAGCAAGCAAAAATTATATCGATATAACGAGAACCACTTGCTAAGCTGACCGAAATATAAAAACGTCTCTCCAAGCATGCATTTCTAAAGAGAGATACACAGAGAGACAGAGAGCGAACGAGAGCGCGAGAGCGTAAGCAACTTAGAGGAGCGCGTGGAATTGCGCCATTACATTTTAGGGCTGTCGAGTGTTTAAAATTATGAATTAAACTAAAACTAAATTAATAAAAGTTAAAAATTGACACTTATCTTTGCGTTGCATACATTAAGAATAATTTTTCGTTTTTTATATGTACCTACTTCAATAACTATTCAGTCAGTGAATCAGACTCACTTATGGCGCTAAAGGCCAGTTCTTAATATGCCAACGTCATTTGAGCACTTCGGCAACCCTGTTTGTTTACGGCGCTCTCAAACAAGTCTCTCTCTCTCGTTCGTTCGTTCGTTCGTTCGCTGCATTGCAATAGAAAAAACATTTGTGCTACGGTTGGGCCGGCCGGTTGACTGTTGAGAGTCTGTTGACGTCGCAGCGCTGCCTGCTGCGCTGCCTGTTTGCCTGTTAAATTGGCGGTTACACGCGCGCGTCAGGTAACGCCAACCGCCAGATTTTACTCTGCGTGGCGGTGGTGGTGTAGTGGTGCTGTATCTCTGTTGTCTGTTCCCTGGCCGCGTGGGTTCAGTTTCGGGATCGGACTCTGTCCGACAAATGGTTGCTGGTTGGTTGGTTTTCTCTTTGGTCTGGTTGCGTTTGAAGTTGGCTTTGGCTTCTTGCCTGCCTGCTTATCAGCTCAAAGCTTATCGATTTTTTGTTGTTGTGTGTGTGTCGTTCTCTATGCCGCTCACGCTCACGCTTTGTGTCTCAGTACCGTGCCGGGCGACGACTGCAATTGGCAACCGTCACTGTACTGTTGCTTGCTGTGCGCCTGTTCTTTCCCTCGAATATCGAATCTCGGTTTCGATGAGATTTTATTACTGCTGGACTGTTTTTTCTTCTGACAGTCAGCCATTTCAATTTATACGGCTTTGGTTTTTGTTTTTTTGCTTGTGTGTACATTTGAAATTATTTATTTATGGTACATACATACATATATTGTCTTGCCATACTTGCTTTCTTCAACGCGCGTAAGCTGGACTGCCTGCCTGCCTGCCCTGTTGTCACGGTCTCTCGCCGGAGACTCGTTGGCATTGTTTTCGTCTCGTTAACTCGCCCGTAGCAGCACACTTACCTTCACCACATTAACTCACCACGACGACGACGACTGCATACATACATACACATGCTAATGTGTGTTTTTATGCGGGAGCTGGGTGTGTGGGGGGTGACTTGGTTGGGTGGACGAGAACTGTGTTCAGCTTTGATTTCATCATTTACCATATTTAATTCCATTTAAATGAAAATGAACTGAAGCCGATTACCATCGCCTGGGGCCACCCCAGACTCGGTCCAGACACCAAGACCAAATCGTTGGAGCTTCGACGCTGCGCGTGCTAACGACACGCCATGTAGCCAGTCAGCCAGCAACTAAAATGATAACACGACAAACGGCAACGAACCCCAACAGCAGCAGCAGTAGAAGAGGCAGTCAACATTATTTCACCAACAACAACATCAACCGCCACTCGACAACAGTCAAGTGCTTTGCTTGCCCAGCCAAAGCAGCGTGTGAAATATTTCCTACACACACACACAAACAAAGCAAAAAAAAAAAAACCGAAACCCGAAGAAAAAAAAAACGACAACAACGACCGACAAAATTGCAAAGCTCTCAAATCAGTGTCGGTGGCTGGCGGTAGAGGCGGCGTCGCATCGTATCGTCGTTGAATGAATGCTCAAAGAGCAATACACCAACAACAACAAGAAGCACAACGGGAGACAGCACAAATCCGAAACCAGAACACATGATTAGCCTAGTAAAACGAAACGAGCGACGACGCGACGCTGCAGCGCAATGCGGGAGAGCACTTTTCAGTCTGCGAGCAAAGCTTTTTTTTTTTATATTCTCACAGTTTTAGTGTGATGTGTGTGTACTACACAGTAGGCCAAAGCAGTACGATTTTGAGTCAAATTTTAAGTGTGTATTAAAAAGTTAGATAGCATAGCTTGTACCATATTCGTGTATTAAACATTTTCAAAAAAGGTTCCAGTTTAATTGTGAATATATGTGTTATCTTCTTATTTTATTTTCACAATTTCCATACTTCTCCCCACAAGATCTTGCGTATATTAAAAAACACCAGTTCAACCGTTATTCATAAACATTCCGACTATACATTACATAATTTGTGAATAATAAAATTAATTTACAAATTGTAATATTGTTTCAGTGGAACAATAAATAAATAAAAATAAAATGGTCAAAATATTCGGTTTTTGACTACTGTGCATAGCCCCCCACCCCCGTTGCTATGTGTGCGTAACTGAAAACCGGTTGCACTGTTTACCGCGAGATAGAGAGAGCAAGAGCTAGAGCAAGCAAGTGAGCGAGCGACCGATAAGAAGGTCGTCATCGTCGTTCAGCCGAACAAGTGTTCGTGTTGCTCTCTCTGACTCGTGTCGGCAACGCGACGTCGTCGTCGTCGTCGTCAACCATAACCGGAAGGTCGCCTTTACCACAACATTTATTATGGAAAAATCGCGTAATCACTGTCGTATCACATTTTTTTTTTGCAGCCGTCGTCGTCGTCGTTGTCGTTGCTGCTTTCGTCTGCCTTTCTGTCTCTGTGTGTGTGTGTGTGTGTTTATGTATGTGTGTTGGTTTTATTTTTTGCGTCAGACCCCGCTTGCCAACTTCAAACTTGTTGCAAGTCGTTAGTTGCGTGTCTGATGTACGGAATGGAACTTAACATTTATATTAAAGCTCTTCGCGTTCTTTTGTATTTATTATATTTTCGCTGGACTCTCATCGAGCGCGAGTTGTTTGCCTTATACATGAGCTTTGTCGAAATAATGAAATATGTATGTATGTGTGTATGTACATACATACACATGCATCTACATACTTCCAGGCTGAGATACAAAGTTATTTGCAGCTAGTCCAGGATATCCACTACTCTCAGATACATATGTGTTCCAATGCATATTATTTGTAGGTTCAAATTTTGTGGCAGCTCTTTTTTGGGGTTGCCCCCCAGGAGACCACCACACACTCTCACACACACACATGGAAGCATATGTGTAAATGCGAGTGTGTTTGATGTTTTCTATAGCTTTACTACGAATCACTTACGAATCGATAAATAGCGAATGGAAAACCTGTAGAAAATTCAGATTTCATTTTAGATATAGCATTGAATATTTAACTTTATATATATATAAATATATATATATATATTTATTTATGTATAATAAATTGAATTTTTTTGCATTTATGTAACAGGTAGAAAGTTGCAAAATATAGGTTCTCGAATATCAGGCGCAGATCAAGTTTGCTTTATTTTTTCGATAACTGCCACCGTTTCAGGAATATCGATACATTTCGATATACGGTGGCGGACACCTTATTCTGATCAGCGTCAAAGAAAAAAAGGAATTGCCTGCCATAAGCTAACCATTCATTATTTTTCAAAAATTCCAAAGACCGATGGTAGGTATATGTATTAACCACCAAAATTAATATATGACCCCAATTCACTGGGGTTTCCCCACCTGCTAGGTAGGATTATGGCAGGCAATTACGTTTTTTCTTTGACGCTGATCAGAATAAGGTGTCCGCCACTGTATATGCACGTATTTGTAGCCAGAAATCACATTTGTGTGCAAGACTTTTTAAAGGGAAATTTGCCAATAAAACTAGAATATAATTAACAACTGGGTTCAGGGTATTTCGTAGTCGAACCCACTCGCCTCCAGCATTCTTACTTGTTTTTGTATGCAACATGGAACATGGAAACGGCACCTTGCACCTCGTTGGTTGCTGTCCATTTTCTGCATTTCTTGCAATTCGTACTGGAATGTGCTCCACACGGATGCTGTGGCAGGCCAGTTGCATGTTGCATTGCAACATACACACATACAACTACTGTGATACATCGAAGCTCTGTCAAAGGCCATGGACCAAATCCGGCGACTGGTTCCTGTTTGTTGTTGATGATTTGCAAAGTGGATTTTGTGTAGTTGACGATTGTTCGACTTGCAGTTGTTGCTGTGCTTGTTATTGTTGTAGTTGTTGTTGTTGTAGTTGTAGTTGTTGTTGTTGCCTCATGTTGCGAAACTGGTTACTGTGTGTCTGCAACTTTGCCATAGAGCTTATCTTCCTTTTCTCTCTATCTCTATATTCCGCCTGTTTCACTCTTTCTCTGTCAGTCTGTTTGCTCATCCTTTTTTTTATTGTTTTTCTTCTAATTTTTTTTTTTTTTTGGTTGCCATATACGGCCTGTCGCAGCGCTCGCGCTTTGCACTTCCTTGCCGCCCCTCCCCTGCCCCTTAATAGCAATAACAGATATACATACATATGCATATAGGCACATAGATACACAGGTAGATAGGGAGATACGTATGTATAGATGTGTGTGTGTGTGTGTTGGTGTGTTGGTGTGTATCTATAACTAGGTAGTTGCATTTTTGCACTCATCTTTTCAAGTTACGGCTCACGCTCATTAGCTTAACAATTAGCGCTACTTTCGCTCCAAAGTGACCTCCACCTGACCCGATCTGACCTGACCTGACCATCCACTCAATCAATTGATTAATTACTCGTGGAAACGTTATAGCTCTTCACGGTGCTTCACACAAAGCTTTGCCGCCGAACAAACATCCTCAATTGGGTCAATGAACTTTTTCTTTAGTTCCCCTAATTATAGGTCAATTATTTTGAAATCCAACACTTATGTAATTAAAAAATAATAATGATGCAAGAAATGAAATAAATAAAATTGCGATGGCAAAAACAACTTGCAACTGATACGAGGCATTAAACCAATATAGCCTCTCTTTCCTCACATTTCAAGTATAATCCTTCGAAAATATTTCCCATTTGATGCAATGTATGCAGGTTTTGCGGATACGAGGAGGAATCCTCGACACACATCCTAACAGAATGCATCGCCTTAACCTGGAAAAGATGCAACATCCTAGGGCAGCATATCATGAGGCCCAAGGACATAGAAACCCTCAACTCAACAAAGATTCTAGCATTCGTGCAGGAGTTGGGATTGATGGAAGAGCTGTAGGCGCAGTAAGGGGGCACAATAGACCTTATAGGTCGCAGTGCAAACTTTCTCCCCAATTATAATAATAATAATCCTCGATTCTCCTTTTTTCAAATGAGTTGCAAGATCTAAGCCCAGTTGAAAGCCACTTTTGTTATCTATATGCAACTGTGTTGTGTGGCATTCGTAGAATCAATTTTACTTTACTCATAATATATGCATAGTTTCCACATTATTGAATTGAAGTTTACATTGTATTTAAGTTTTGGGCGAGAACTACCAGTTAATTAATTAACCAGGCTAAGACTGCGGTTGGCTTCTGTGTTTGCTTTGTGATTTGCTTGAGTTGATTCTGTCGATATCTGGTTTAGTTGCGGCCCTTTTGGAAGGATATATGCCTTCGCTATTTTGAATATATACATAGATATATATTATATATATTTATATATATATATATATGTATATAGTTTGTTTAGGTATTGTATTGTGTAGGTATATGCTTGTGTTAGTCTTAGCCCCTGCGACTCGGCATGCCAATCAAAACTAATGTACACATTATAATTAGAGGGCCCAGCGGCGCCATGAATAATGGAGGGGGGGGGGAATCTGATTTGTATATAGACAGCAGATTGGTTGATGGTGGTGGTGGTGGTGTGTGTGTGTGTGGGGTTGGAGTGTTGCTGTTGGTGTTGCTGTTGGTGCTGTGCTGTGGAATGCGCTGTTAGCGCTGCTAACGTCATCATCATCATCATCGTCATCGTCATCGTCGCCGCCGTCTATTAGCTTCAAATGCAATGGGCCATAGTTTTCAGGCCAGGCTATGCAAAAGCAGCAGCAGCAACAGCAGCAGCAGCAAAAGCAGCAGCAGCAGCAGCATCTTCGTTGTCGTCGTCGTTGTCGTTGTTGTTGTTGCACGTTGCACGTTGCACATTGTACATGCGTGTGGGTTATTATGCGCGGCGCACACGATTCGACAACGCTGCCCCCGAACAACAACCGACTGACGAACTTGCGACGACAACGACAACGTCGACGTCGGCATCGACGCAACGCACAGCAGCCGTCGACCACTTCATCATCATCGCATCGACAAGCTGGCATTGTTGCTGTCGCGTCGCGTCTCGTTGGTTGGCTAAAACAAAGCGCACAGCCAGCAGCAGCAACAACAACAGCAACAACAGCAACATAATCAGAAGCAGCAGCAGCAGCAGCACAAAGAATGATTTCTGCTTACACAACAACAGCAACAGCAACAACCATAACATAACTGACAACAACTGCCAATAAGAACGCACTTGGCAACCGGGTACAGCATCAATATTTGATATGAGCACCGACAAACTTAATAAGTTATTTAGCTTATAGCAATCGAACTGATTCGTTCTCAATATTACAACTTATATCTAATTTGTCATCTCTACCTTTGCTAAGTACTTTTTTAGCTTGCAACAATCGAACTGTTTCCTTCTCAAACTGAATGGGGCAATATTACTTGTCATCTTACATTTACTAAGTACTTTTTTAGTTTTCAGTAATCGAACTGCGCTTTCCCCAAATTGAGTGGGGCAATATACAACATATATATATATATATATATATATATATATATATCATTTGTCAACTTACCTTCACTTAATATGGTTTTTAGTTTGTTGCAATCGAATTGTTTCCATCTCAATTTAACTTGTCATCTGTACATTTACTAAGTACTTTTTTAGTTTTCAGTAATCGAACTACTCTTTTCCCAAATTGAGTGGGGCAATAGACAATACATATAATTTGCCATCTTCAGTTTGTTGCAATCGAACTGATTCCTTCTCAATTTGAGTGGGGCAATATGCAATGTAATATATTTCCGATTTATCATTTAATCCATGGCTGGATGCTTAACTGATTGGAAATTGAAGTATATCAATTTTCGGAAATGTGCTTGACCTTCTGGAATTGAGAGAGGGGGTGAAGAAGGAGACTGGCAGAGACAGATTTCAGAACAATTTGATGATAATTGATAATGAACCACTCAACTGAAGCTTACGCTTAACTTAACAAGACGTTGGCAATATGAGCGCTTTAAGTAAGTTTTCCACTAACTTGGCTAATATGTTGCATTTGACAGCTCACATGCTTTGAAATTTATACAAATATTTCTGACTTCCACTTAACTAAAATTAGTTCAACTAACTGCCAAATTGTATGTGTGGGGCAAGTAAATACTTGGTTCGATCAACTTTGCTGCACATTCACTTAGCTGCAACGCAATTGCAGCCACTTCTCCAAGGGTGTGTGTGTGTGTGTGTGTGTGTGTGTGTGTGTCTGTCTCTGTTTAGATGCCTGTGTTGCTGCCAAGATTTAGATGTCCAAGTCCATGTTCTGAACTGCTTGCCTTGCCATGCCTGCCAGCAGCAGCATTGCTTGCAACATTGCAACATTGCGACATTGAGCGGTGAATGGTGAATTACTTGTTTCTCTGGCTAACGTAACGCGTATGTAATTGGTTAGGTTTTGGGGTTAGGCGCTGTAGGGCTGTGGGGGTTGCAGTACTGTGGGGCATAGGGGTGGGTGCTGGGTGGGTTATTCTAGGCTGGGCTGTTGCTGGCTGGCTGGCTTGGACCTACAACCTACAACGTAAAATAAAAATCTGCGCATCGACGTCTACGCATTTGGAAGTTTTCAGCTAACTTGGCAAAAGCGCTGTCGACGCTGACGCCAGCAGCAGCTGCTGCGTGCACTCGTATGTGTGTGTGTGTGTGTGTGTGAGTGTGTGTGCGCGTGTTTAAATTGAAAATGCGGCTAGGCGAAAGAGATGTTTTGCCTTGCCCTGCCCTGCCCTGCTCTGCTCCGCTTTGCTCTGCTCTGCTCTGCTCTGTTCTGCGCTCTGCCTAACCCATCCATTTTCCCCTCGCACACCGCCTACACACTGCCTGGCTGGCTGGCTGTCGTCCTTTGCAACATCCCCGCTGCTGCAACAGCGCCAAACAGGCAGTCGTTAGCCACGCAGCTCGTAGCCACGCAGCTTGTAGCCCCGGTGTTGCTTTGTACCCTGCCCACGCCCAGTCCAGTTGCTGTTGTTGGTGTTTTGCCGTTTTCTTCTGCTGCTGCCCGCTACGTCTGCTGGCGTCTGTTGGCGTCTGTTGGCGTCGACGTCGTCGTCGTTGTCGTCGTTGTCGTCGTCGTCGTTGTCGTCGTTGTCGTTGTGGCTGCGTCTGCGTTGCGTTTGCTGAATGCAAAACGACGTCAGGCAGCAGCAGCAGCAGCAACAGCAGCAGCAGCAGCAGCAGCAGCTGGGCCAGAGGCAGCAACAGCAACAGCATCATTCAGTTTCAGTCGCAATTCAAACGCCATCAAAATCAAAACGGTAACGAAAAAACAATTTCTTTTTTTTTTCTGTTCGTTGCCACAGTGTGCAAATGTGTGTGTATGTATATGTTTGCAGCTGTGTGTATATGTATGTGTATATGTGTGTGTGTGTGTGTATCTGTTCGTGTTCGTGTTTTTGTGCACTGCATTTTGTTTAAACAATTTTTGATAAAGCGCAAATAGCATAAAGTGAGTGTGCCGCGAGTAATCGAGACCAACAACGACGACGACGACGGTAACGACGACGACGACTATGTCGACGATGTCGACGATGGTGACGATGACGATGACGACGTGTACGTGTGAGAGAAGCAAATGATGAGCTGCTCTGCTCTGAGGTGTGGAAAGCAGCTAAGCGCTCTGTTGAGAGGCGAGACAAAATGACAGCGAGAGAGAGAGCGCGAGAAAGAGCGAGAGAGCGACAACGAAAACTGAACAAAACAAAGTGAAAAAGCGATGTGCAAAAAAAAATAAAATAAAATATTGCCACACAGTGACGTTGCTGCTGCTGCGGCAAAGGAACATAAAGCGTAGAGATGGAGTGCTTGGGGAGTACCACCATATGTGTGTGTGTGTGTGTGTGTTTTTGATGTCGGTTAGCGAGTGATGGGGTAATGGGTGAACGGGGGAGTTGGAGTGGGTCAGAGTGAGGGGGGAGGGGGGGGGGCGAGGGAGAAACGTATGAAACCCACCATCTTTAACTGGAAAGAAAATTTGTGCAAAACAACTGTGCAAAATGGATGCGCAAAAATGTGGGCCAAATTTTTGTATGGTGTTTTTGAACCACAATTGCAAAAACGACTGCTGCTGCTGCTGTTGTTGTTGTTGTTGTTGTTGCTCTTCAGTGTTGCAAAATTTCACTTTTTTATCGACAAATTTGGTTGTTGTTTTTGTTAGTAAAAAGCTTAGCCTTTTCCCGCTTTTTGTGTGCTAAAAACAAATGAAAATGTTTGAAGAAATCCATTTTTGCGCCTGCAAATGCAATATTCAAAATATAATCGGCTTAGTCAAATATATATATATATATATATATATATGTATTTATATTTAGCTTGGCTTAGAGATATGTTCATCAATAGCTGATAAATATAAAGTATGGAACTCCCGTTGATTGTTTATATTTTTGTATGGACATTAACAACATGCATAGATAATGTAAACAAAGATTGTTAGACTTACTAGGGTTGACTATCAAATCAAATCAGATATACTTAGCTGGAAATTACTGATTAGCTAACGTAGCAACTCTACAGTTAACAAATCGAAATATGGTCAATTTTGTCAGTTCAAGCTCATTTACAGGATTTGTCTCAAAAAGGCTCAAGTTTATTCCAAAAATGTCCTTATGCAATTGAGATACACTCATAACAAGTTGCATATGAGCCCGGCTTGGTTATTCCAATCCGAATAGAGTACATATGTATGTCTATTTAAGGAGTAATACGTATTGTCTCCATTTGACAAACGTATCAAAAAAATGTGTCATATATAAAAATGCGACCATTTTTACAAGCTTTGCTTTTGCTCATTTTTTTTGTGGTTTTTTTTTGTTGTTTTGGCTTGCTTCACATACATATAAATAAATATATATATTTTTCGTTATTTTCTTATGTTTTTTTTTTTGTATTTGTCTCTATGTACATATGCACATATAAATACATTATGTACACGTTGACGCGATTTCGCAGTCATAAAAAATGTAGAAAAAAATACCCAAAATGTATCTGCAAACTTGTGTGTATATATGTATATATGTGTGTGTGTGTGTGTGTTTGTGTGTGTTTGTGTATCTGTTGAGTAGAGTCGACGTTGTCGTACAACAAATCACGTATTCGTTTGTTTCTTGCATAAAACCGCAGCAAAGATAACGGTTTCGACCGTTGTTTTTGTAAATAGGCGAGAATTGCGAGTTATCGCCATACAGTGGCAGTGGCAGAGGCAGCATCTATGTGTGTCTATTTGTTGTATGTATGCCTCAACGTATGTACCTAGCTGTATCTAGCCATGTATCTTTATAATACATATACACATAAATTGATGAGTGAGCTGTTGTGTTCCATTGCAAATGGGCTCAAATAGCTTTGGCCCCACAGTGCATTGGCATTGTCAACCAACGTTTGTCTCTCAACCAAACAACTCGTTAAATTGCTGCTGCTGCTGCTGCTGGTGCTGGAAGCTATCACGAGTCTAACTACAGTAGTGTCTGCCCAAGCATGCATTTCACATTTTTATTATTATTAACAAAAAAAAGAAGAAGCAACATTTCGCTTTTTGAGAGTGCACTTAAAAGCTCACTTGAGCAAAAGCACACCAGCACTTGAAGACCAACAGATTGAAACCCACTTGAAATCATATATATATATATATACATATATCATATCACAATTGATATTAAGCAGATCTTGAGTTTTAAATATTATTATAATTTTAAGGTCGTTTCGTTTAGTCGAGTGTAGTTGGTGCACATCAAGTGGACTTCACTGTACCTGTGCCCATATTAATCTATCTGCTCATTTACCTATTCACATGCATAAAAACATACACATGCACACACACACACACACATATAGACATCTACCTACGTAGATGGTAGAAGATGGGCATCAGAATCAGCGTCAGCATCAGAATCAGCGTCTGCATCAGCATCAGTATCAGCTACGGCGTCAGATTCAGCGTCAGCATCAGCATCACTGCAGATATTTTTCTTTCTTATTAGATTTAATACAAGACTTTACAGATACACACACACACACACACAAGCAGAGAGATACATGGGTGGGCTGTTGTGGCTGTTGGTAACAAGGGGGGCGTGGAGTATCGTAGAGTGGAGAAGGGGGGTCAGCAAGAGCAACAAGAAGCTGCCGCTGTTGCTGTTGCTGCCTGTCGCACATTTGCACTCACGTCGAGTCACAAAATGAGCGAGCATTTTTCAAAGAGCCGTTGTGAAGGCGCAACTAAGTTTGTGGGGGGTTCTGGCGGGGCACAGTTTGTGGGCTAACTGTGTAACCCCTCCGAACCCTGGCCCCCGACTCATTGTGGCCGTCTTTTGGTCCAGTGATTCAGGCAATTCAGGCACTCGGTTTAATCGACCAGTCCCCAGTTCGACCCAACAACGTTTGTCGCTTTCGCTTCCCTACACACACAACCTCCTCCTCTCGCTCTCACACCAAATATGAGAGAGAGAGAGAGATAAAATGAGAAAAAGAAATGGAAGAGCGAGCGAGAGAGAGAGAGTAAAAGAGAGAGCGCCAGAGCGAGAGCGCCGAGCAGTGCACATTTAAGGAGTCAAATCAAATCAGCGAGTGCGACACGAAAGCTCCAAAGATAACAAGTTTACCATTAAGTTAACGCGACACTGCAAACTGTATCATCATCATTACACACACACAACTCTGCATCGCTGGACGTGTTATCGATCACTCTTTTTAATTTCGATAGTTCATTTGTTGGATTAACAGCGATTCCGCTGATCGGTTGATAGTTTATCCGTATATATCGATCAGTCTCATATTGTTTATTGATTCTTTGCGAATAGATTCCTCAAGCTATTGATACAAATTGATGCATTTTTCAAGCTAACATATATTACAGGGCTGTACTTGTTTAGTCTGTTAACTTTGTTCAGCTATTTGTTGTTGTCTGTCCGTATATGAAATGAAGAAGCAAATAGTCTTAGTCTATGCGTCGCATACTTTTCTACTTCTTCTGTTTTTTTTTTTTTTTTTTTTTTTTGTGCTTCTGCTGCTGCTGTCGATGCTTACGTCGCCATTGACTGTTCCTCTTCTTCCACTGCTGCTGCTTCTTCTTCTTCTTCCACGGTGGCAAATATGACTTCAACCGGTTAAAAAAAAAAAAAAAGAAAAAGAAAAAAGAAGCATTTACTTTGGCTTGGTCTGGTCTGCCTGACCGCCAACCCTCCCTCCCTCCCGTCCGTTCGTCCGACCGCCTGCCTGCCTGCCTGCCACTGACTCTCTTTTCGTGTGTTTGTGTGTGTGTGTGTATCTATGTCTGTTTAGATACAGATACATTATGTAAAAATGGCGAGCATGCCAAGTGCTCTTATTGTTGCTGTTGTTGTTGTTATTGTTGTGACTACAGATACGGCAACGCTGACGACAACGGTTGAACGTATATATACATACATATATATATATATATAAATATATATATGTATATTTGTGTGTATGTATATATAAGGCTTTTGGGGGTCTTCTGTATGCCTAGCTACAAATTGTTGTTGTTGTTGTTGTTTTGCTCTTCATGACTACACTTTAACAATTCATTATACATACTTATCAAACATAGATACACATACATATATATATCTGTATATATATATATATATGTACTTGTACAATATTTTTTTTATATCATCTCGGGTGCATTTGTACTCTCTCATCGCATGGACCAGCAAGGGAAGTGCCCCAAAAAAAAAAAATAGTTGGAAAATAATCAAATAGGTTTGCCCTAGTTGAATTTGCTCGACTCTCTGGTACCCTGTTGTAATCACATCTTAAGTATTTGTTAACTCATGGGCTGTTCCTGCAATAACTTCCAATTTCATTAGCCAATCTAAACTGTTATATTTTATTTATATATTTTGTATTCTATTTTGTTTGCTTTTTCTGGTATGAGAACCAACATACAAAATAAGTGAGCATACATATATATATATATATATATACATATATATACACATATGTACATATCTAGAGCCAGCAGATACCTTCTTCCTCTTCGCTATAGTCATAATTGAATAAGTATCACTTTTCTAAAATTGTCTGTTTACAATGCTAAAAGCACGCCATCTGTTTATTTATACTAGAAAAATGTGCACAGTTAGATAAGACTAGGGTACCTTCATATATATATATATGAGTTGAGTATTTAAGTAATCATTTTTTGCAGTACTTAATTAAATGAATAAAAATGATTATTTCAAATCTTGAATTTCTGAACTCTTTTTTTATTTTTAACTTGAAGCTGTCTTCTACTGGGTTTGATTGAGTCATTGGTTAGCACTGTGAACTTTTGAGGAGTTGATCATGATCAGTGAATCAGTGATTTTATAGTAGTTGTTGTTTTTTTCCATTGAATTGATTTCATAATGTTTATGCTATTACAACTTGTATATTAAAGATTAATATGTTGTCAGATTAAACTCAGTCAGCTCTCGAACATTGTAAAAGCTTAGCGTTTGCCAAAATTTGAACGTATTCGAGTTTTGACGACTATTTTGCTCGCAGTGTGACAAATCCGGTGAAATTGGATAACGAACATTGTTGTGCTGTTGGCGGCTAATTGTTATTGTCGCACATGTCAATTAATTGTTTATTGCTTGCAATTAGTTGTAAAATGGCACCAAATTTGTTGCCACGCCCAGCTGAGAATAAATCACAAGTTGCAGTTGAGTTCCGCTTTAGCAACGACAATAAGAACCGTTATACAATTTTTGTTATTGCGCTGTTACTGTTCTATACTATGTCTCTGTGTGTGTGTGCGTGCGTATGTATGTATGTGTATATTCAATAGTCAGATCTAGACAATGGCAATGCAATTGCCTATGTACTTATAATAGCAGCAAAATTCAGAAGCAAAGACACAAAAACCAAATGCAACTGCAAAAGCAAAAGCAAAAGTAAAAGCAAAGGCAAAGGCAAAGGCAACAACAGGAATCAGAACGCCAACATTAAACATACACCGGCAGCAGCGACAACAACAACGATTGTCTTTGCGCCCTATGTCCTCTCTCTCCTTCCTCTCACTCTCTCGCGCGCCACACACACACACACACACATACACACACTCTCTCACTCGCTTCCACGCTGTGTGTGTGTATGCAAGCATGTTTGCTGTTGATGGCGTCGCAGCCAGCAGCAGCTGCTGCCTCTGCCACTGCGCTGCTCGTGTCGACGTCGTCGTCGTCGCATCGTCATCGACATTTGCCAGGCGACATTTGTAGTCGGTTGCTCTCAGTCAAAATAACTAACACAATAATAACAACGCGCGATTTTTGTTTGCGGCAATTTAATTTCTATATACGTACAGTATTTTAAATAAATACATATGCAATATACATGTATGTATATATTTACATATATATATATATATACATGTGCATGGATTCCCTTTGTTTTCCTCATTGTCAGTAACAATATATTTACAGTGCTCAAAACTTTTTTTTTGGTTTTTTTTTTGTGTGTTTGCTCACAGAAGTGTCAAAAAGTTGAATATCAAAAACATAAGTCACATTCCAATTGGACTTACAAGGCACATACATAGACACATGCTAGGTATATATGTGGGTACGTGTGTGTGCTTATGGCTGCGATAGCTCTAGAAAATATAACAGAGCCCATCAGCTGCAGCTGCTCAGCGTCGCAGCCGTTGTCAGCGTCGCTGTCGCCGTCACAGCCGCCGTTGTCGTTGCCGTTGCCGTCGTCGCGCTTTGGTCGCTGATACAATTTTTTTACCTTGAGCCCATTTTAAGTCTCAACAAACCAAGCTTGAGAACACAACACTGTTCTGTACTCACTGAACACTTCAAAAAAAAAAAAAAAAAACGAAAGAAAATACACAAAAGTAACCAAAAAGAAAATACAACAACAACTTATTAAAAGTGCGTGCAAAACAAAAATTGCGAAAAATTTCAGCGCCAACCAATTACAACAGAAATCGCGCGAGAGCGAGCGAGCGAAGCAGTGTGTGTAATAAAGCGAATAACAATAACAAAAAGAGAGAGAGAGAAGTGTAGTAATTATTGTTTATCTGAAAGTGCGAGCGTGTGCTTCATTATATTCTAAACAAGCGTATTAAAGAAAGTAAAGAAAAGAGAGAAGAAAAAAAGCAGAGAAATACGCAATTCAAATAATTTCGAGGTTTTTTTTTTCTGTGCTGTGCTGTTCTACGATTTGTTTATATTTGATTAAATTGTGTTGTATCTTTGTAAAGGAAAAGAAAGTTCTCTCGTCTTGCGTTTTCTAATACATACGCATGTACGCATACACAAATACAGACACCTTTGAATGTATGTGTAATATACATGTGCAATGCAAAATTGGCAATTGCAAGCGCAAAGCTATCAACAACATTACCAGCATCAGCAACCACTTCATCATCAGCAGCCGCAAAACCAACATCACCAGCAACAAGCATTCGCAATTGTCGCGCAACAGCAACATCAGCAGCAGCAGCAGCAACAACAACAACAACAACAACAACAGCAACAACAGCTGCAACAGCAGCAGCAGCAGCAACAGCTGCAACACCAACAACAGCAACTGCAACAACAACTGCAGCAGCAGCATCAACCGTTGCAATTGCAGCAGCAGCAATACTTGAACAGCAATAGCAACAGTTGCAACAACTGCAGCAACTATAGCATCTACAACAACAACAATTGCTACATCTATAACAACAACAACAACAACAATAGCAATCATCTACAATATCATATCAACAACAGCAGCAACAACAACAATCTTGATGATGACATTTATTATTTGTTTTACAAAGATTTTTATGTAAGTTTTCCAAAATATACAAACCAAAAAAAAAACCAAAAAAAAAAACCAAAACAATATACAACAATCCCCAAACATTATCTTTAGATCGATTAACACAAAATACATATGAACCACTGTAGAACGTAATGAAAACGAAATGTTTTCCAGCACATGATCAGAATATTAACAGTGGCTCAGATGTGATTATTTATTAATAGTTCGATTCATAGAAATATCAGGGAATTTTGATGGGTATCTGAACTTTTTAGATGCGCAGGTGTGGCAAACGTAACAAACAAACCCAAAGACTCTCACTTATCATTTAAGCGAGATTTAAGAGCGAGAAGCAAAAGAAGACAACAGAAGAACAACAACAATAGCACGGCCACAAGTTGAGCAGCTGCTTCGGCTTGTTTTCTATTCCACATACACACACACACACACAATCACACACAATCACAATAATGCTGGCTAATGAGACCAATGAACTTAACCAATATGCAATTGATAGAATCAAGCAAAGATAAGTTTTAATTAACGAATATTTTTATATATGGGGCCTTATCGATGTGGTCGGTCGAAAGACAATCGAATTGAGCCTGATTACTGCTCCAAAAATGTGCTCGCAAGATGAAGTAACTGTATTTTATTCAAATGAGATTGGTCTACTAATTCGAGTGTATGTCTGGCCGATGTGACTAATATTTGATAATGCTCTTAATCGATTCCTTATCAAAATTATTAAACGTTGGCTTTCGAGCATTCATTCAACCCATTTCTCGATTGACCCACCAAATGTTGCGTTATCAACACACGAGTGTTCTGTGGTCCGTTATCACAAATTGTGATTATTTATCTGATACCTTTGCACATACTTTGTATGCGGTTTCTATTGTATGTTTTTTTATTGTGGCCCACTTATTATTTCTAAACTTTTTTGTTGCTTTCAATAGTTATTGATAAGCAACGAATAGAAAAACAGCTCGAATGTATTATTTGATTTGTAATGCTCAATCTGTAGTTGTACCTAGTAATTCAACTATTTGAGAGTCAAGGTTAAGCACTACTTTGATTAATTGGCTCTTGTTACCATGTTGACAAGTTGTTGTACACAAATCCTAACTGCACAGTGTCTTTAGTAAGAGCTCTTGTAATATTTCAAAATTTAATCAAATTCAAAAATGCAATATCAATCTATATATATATATATATATGTATATATCTTGCTGATCTGATTGAGACAACCACATAGCATTTTCGTCCTGCTGGAAAGATCCGAACAACGACTCCAACTCCTTTCCAGCTAGTCATTTTCTCGACACGTGTGTGCAACAACTGTATCTTAATCTTGTAGTGCTGCAGTTGATTTATATATAATTATATATATATATAGAGATGTATATATATAGAGATGTATATATATATAGAGATAATGATTAACAGACATACGCTGTGTACAGATGCAATGCAAGTTAAAGTCTAAGTAGTTTGACTTTTTACACATATATAGATAACTAATATCTTTCCGCACACATCTATATCTCTATATATATATACATCTATATATCTAAACACTGATATGTCTACATACATATGTATGGCTATTTTTATGGCCCACGGAAAAATGCATTTCAATGTCAATGTCAATAATAAATACATGTCTCTCGCCTTTTATAGCGACGTCAACACTCAGACAGATATCTCAGATATATATACAAATTGTTGAGCACCTATACGCAATGTTTATGCATATCTGTCGATCTATATATATATATATACATTATATATCTGTATCTGTATGTATATGTAAATATTAATATGCTTGCCAAAATTATGCGTCATTTTGCAGTTACAATCACTCGCATTGCATTATATATGTACATATCTATATATCGATATATGTATGATTATTTATATATATATATTTTATGAGTACTATTTGGGGGTTGGGAACAAGCAACAGCACCCTATCGCCAGCAGTGTACCACTTGCTGTCCAACTGAGTGGATGATTCACATATCAGAAATGAAGGTCTTTCAGCAATTTGACACGGAGTTTTCAGAGTTTTACCTTAAGTCGATGTCTAGATATAAAACTTGCGAGCAGACTATCAAAATTCAGCTTTAAAAACTATATCGGAAACTGTATTTTTGACTGTCAATCAAGTATTTACTTGATATACATTATTTTTCAATACTCATTCAATATTATATTCAATTCGATATCAAAAACTCATTTGTGCTCGATCTTTTTTATACGATTTTTATACGAGTTTGGATTGCTTGTAAAATGTTTTGAAATCATGAATGGAATTCAAATTATATAGTTGAACGAACAGTTTGCAAAAGAGTTGAGGTTTTTTTTCCCCCATTTTCGCTTGTCGATTTAAAAAAGTGCTGTTGACGATTTTGTTCGCTTGATTAGCTCAATGTCATTTCCATCAATGAATGTATATATATATATATATATATATATAGTTATATATAGATATATATATTTCCCAAAATGTTGTTGCTATTTAGCTATGCGCAGGCATTTGTCGTTTGGTCGATGTGCTTTCGAGATGCGCAGTTTAAGCCCAGAAACTAACCCCCGTTGACCGTCGCCAATCTCAGAGACCCCTCCCCGCCCCGCCCTTGTCGCTGCCAATACGCTGCTAAGATACTGTCTTGGTGTAGTTGGATTACAGCACTAATACACACGCAAAACGTTGCCCCAAAACGCACATATCTAACGCGTAATTAACATGTCGTCATTTGCTGCTTCTCCTCTGTCTCTCAACTGGATTGTTTTCGAGTCGCCCCCCCCCCCCCTCTCACCCATTCCCCCCGTCAAACCCTTAGCATATTTGGTTCACGCATTTGCCTCGGCCTTTCGGCAATCTAATTTCATTTATTTGCCCTTTTTTGGAGAAAGTATTTTTGGTTAAGTTTATTTTTTTTTTTTTTGTTCTTTATTTTTGGGTTTACGTTTTGGGTTATATTGGGTTTTTCGAGGGTTGATGTCGTTGTCGCTGTTGCTGTTGCTGTCGTATTATACACCATCTACATTTCCATCTTTATTCTCGCATCTTCGCCTGCGTCATTGTCTTTTTGTTTTATCTGCAACCCCTCCTATTTGACGCCGCTATTTTGCCCTTTACTTCCTGCGCTTGTATGTGTGTGTGTCAAAGAGAGAGAAAAAGAGACAGATAGAGAGACAGACAGAGAGAGAGAGAGAGAGAAAGAGTAAGAGAGAGAGGGAGGAAGGGAGAGAGAGATAGCTAACGTGAGCAAAACATGAGGCAGCCATCCAGTCCGGTACATGCCAGTCTGTCAGTCAATCAGTCAGTCAGTCAGTCAGTCAGTCAGTCAGTTTAGCAATATTTTGTTCATTCAATTATTTCTTCAATGCACGCTTATAAAAATATATGCACATACGCGCACACTCACACACACTCGAACACTCACACACACTCACACGCTTGGCATTTGAACAAGGTAATAGGCACACGCACAGATACCATTGAATAGATACAGATACATTTACAGATTCACAGCTAAACAGATACAGATACAGATACAGATACGCAGATATAGATACGCAGCAACTATTCGCTACAGTAACACACAGCAAGCGTACTAGACACACACACACACACAAACACACACGCACAACATACAAATGTACACACGTACATAGATACACATGTATCTAGATACACATTTCCGTTTCGCTTCTGGTTCATAGCCCATTGCCAAATGACGTACGACAATTTGTACACAATAAGTACTTATCTATCGATACCCATTTGCCTAGATTCTCTCTTCTAAAACAACCAGTGAGGAGCAGAGTATTTGATGCACTTGTGCTTCAGTTGACAAAGAAACTATTTTTAATCGCGCCTCTCAGTTGGTCAGTGAGTGAATATTCCAGAATGAACTACAACAAATTCGTCGGCCCCTTGCCACAATTTACCACAATGGGTCAATGGGCGTCTACCTGAACAATAAACTTATCTGAGTACAGATAAAATGGGCAGAGCTCAACATATTTATACTCGCAGCCCATTCATAATGGAGAAAACTGTGCAAAGGTAACAGGAACAGGCGGAAGGAAACAGCTGTGAACCCATAAGGCTTATATATTCCTGAGCATGAACAGCATGTTGATGCTGCCATGTCCGTTTGACTGTATGAACAGCCGAACTCAGAGATTGCAAGAGCTGGCGAGTGCGCTGTTAAAATTCAGTTCATTTCACTGATAACTCTAACCGATACAAATCGATTTTCGATAACAATAAAGGACACAATCGTAAATATATAACCTAACATTTGATCCATAAAAATTGGGATAAGAAACGTAGAAACGTTACCAAAAATTTGTTTCATATATTCCTATTCGAGCTGTCTCAACTAGAATGTAGAATAAACATATTCTACAGGTAGAGAGTATCACATAGTCTCACTTGTTGTGGCATGCATCAGCTCATCTGCTTATATTTGAGGATGTGCTACCCCCTACGCTAGGGGTTGTATCTGTTGCCCTAACGGTAAAGGGGCACTCGTTCCTGTCTGTTCCAGTAACGTTTCGTGTGTGTCTGACCTCGTGCAAAGCTCAAACTTACATACATGGATGCACAAATATGTGCATGTATGTATGTATGTACATGTATGTATATATATATATATATATATATATACTGGGGAGGTACAGCTGTAAACGTTTGTGCAGTTTGATTTTGTTGCTGTTTTTTCACAGGCACTCTTTTTACATGCCCACGTTCTTCTACGGTTGTTGTACCAAGAGTTAAGTGTAGATAGACACAATGCAAGTACATGGCCCTGTTGTATATATACACACACACACACACACACACACACACACACACAGATGCACACACAAGTACGCACACCATAGCTATGACAACATTCTTTGTTATACGCTGAGCTTATTAAAAATGTGTAAAGGGTATGATAGTTTTGAGCAACAGTATGTAACCGGCAGAAGGCAGCATCTTGCGACCCCATAAAATGTATATATATATTCTTGATCAGGAGCAAAAGGCGACGCCATATATCCATGTCCGTATATGTAAACACGTTGATCTCACAGACTGTAAGTGGCAGTCACTTGAAATGCATAATATAAGTTCTCGTGTTTATTTTATTTGTATCGATAATTGGTCTCGTTTCACGGTTATCGATACATATCGATTGGCGATAGCAATAATAGCACAATTTTAAAGGCAGATACTTCTAAATAATATTATACGTTGACATATTGATGAAATTGACTTGAATTTCATCAAGATCGCATAAGAAACAAACGAGTTATAGTTAGTATCGAACTGAGCCATAACATATGTATGTGTATATTCTGTAGTGCCCCGTTATATATAAAACATTACACAAATACATCCATAAGCATGCATATGTGATTTCACTTTAGGCTTGTCTCTTACGCTTCGGTATCCTGTGCATGAGAACACTTTCACTTTAGTGTATAGAATATATTTAACAGCTGTGCTTAGGGTATATCGTAGTCGAGCTCACTCGACTATTGCATACCTACTTGTTTTCAGTGCTCTTTGGCAAATGACTGTAGTAGCCCCTTGTTAAAAAAGAACACACACAAAGCATAAGGAGATGAATCCGAAGCAGCAGAGCAGTAGAAGGATGCTCCTTTCGAAACCCACTCTCACACACACACACACACACACAAACAATTTGCGAGGCATCTGTGGCAGATAGTTAATATTAATAAAAAAAATAAAAGATAAAAGAGGCATCGGTGACGAGTCTGCATAGTGCGTCTACGAGTTGAGAACGTATAACTGTATAACCGCATACCCCACACACCCTACACCACACACACACACATACACACCTATCACTAGCGAACCAACCAATTACCAACTCTCCCGCTCACTCACACCACAGCACAGCACGGCACACCACATCGTGATGCAGTGGGTTGTGCAGTGAAGGAGGAGACTGCGTCAGTTACTCTCCTTATATGCATGTATTGCGACGACTCTTGAATTGCGTATAATAATGGCAAATAGATAAGCCCTATATGCATCTATGAGTGCATATAAATATATATATATATATATATGTGTGTGTGTGCTTGCACCTATATAAGATACATTAGATACATTATAATACTACGCATTAGTCATGCGCTCTTCTTGGCATATGCCAATTTCCATAAATGCAATAAAATATTTTTTTTGATTTTAATTCGATTCTATAATTACAATTACATGCACAAAATATAATGTAATATAATAGTATAAAGTATAGTCTATATACAACACATTTCCAATGAAGTATGACATGCACTATACTCCAATTATACTAATTAAATTGACTTCAATTTTGTTTTCGATTCGATCATTTTACTAAATGTTCATTTTGACATTGGCATTTTAACCGAGTTGTGCATTATTAATCAGTATATTGAAAAAGGATTTTAATTAAATGCCATTACGCAAATCTCAGTTGACAAAAACACACCACGCATAATTGAAATTATATCGGAAGGCCTCTTCAAGTCAATTTGAAAATGCATTTTCTCATCATCAGCAAAAACATAAATAATTAACAACAAAAATATTTATATATATATATATATTTTTTTAATTTCTTAAATTTAAATTTGTATTTATCAAAATTGTTTATGCATATATCTGTTAAGTAAGTTATTTAACCCACTTTGCCTAGCAGAATACTTTTAGCGCCATCTCAATCAGAGAGCGGTGAATCATGCCACAGGTTAAACCATTTGATGTTAGAGCAGTTTTTAATTTCATTTCACTCCAGCTCTTGTGTTCTGTATCCTCCCCGAGAGAGAGAGAGAGAGAGAGATAGATGGTGAGAGTTTGAGTGGGGGGGGGGGGGAATTCTCTTTCTCTACCTCTTGCTGCTTATTGGCTGCCATTGCTGCACATCTTTTGTGGATTAACACAAGGAGCAGAAGTGACCAGTGACCGCGATGGGCTGAGCTGGGGTTTGGAGAAAAAAAGACTCGCACACGCTTCACCTTTTATGTTTAATTGCAGCATATTATTGCATATTGCACTCCATATATGTGTGTGGACATACATACATATGCACCCATAATATACATACGTACATACAAACATACATATATATACACAGACAGCTTCGGCAAAAACAGCTTCGCGCGACGTTCAGCTGCAGCTTCCGAGCTTTGCATTTTGAGACTTCGGCCTGCTCTGCGCTGCGCTCAGTCAACGGACAAAGCTTCGAGTGGTTTCCAAGCTGACGCACATGCGTAAGCTGCGCTGTCGCCGACAGCTGCATTCGCCTTTCGCAGCAGCAGCAGCAGCAGCAAAAACAACAACAATAATCCCGCACACATACACAGGTACAGCAATGAGCAGCAGCTGCTGGCTGCCTGCCTGCCTTTGCTTTGCCTCTGTTTCCGTTTCTGTTTCTGCCGCTGCTTCTGCTTCTGCTTCTGCCCTGCCTCGGCTGCTGTCTGGTCAGTCTCTGCAGCATACAAAAGCTTTTATGCTTCTAGGCAGTTTTGCTCTTAACTTTTAAGATGCAAAAAATAAAGTGAAGAAAAAATCCAGCTACTTCTAGGGGGAAAAAACAAAAGAATAAAGAGAGCGCGATATTGTCCACTTTGACAATATCATTGCTAGCTCTATGAACGGTAGAAATTAAGGCACATTTCTTACATACGTATATACTCAGTTTCTTAGATATCCGACTGGAATATAGCCTGTAGCCAGTCATTTTTACATAGATTTGCACAATTTAAAAGATACTCTTTGAATGTATATTGCAATTATCCACTTGAAAATCCAGATTTGTTTGTCTCTTTTGTATTGTACAATTTCCGAATATATTTGAAAGGCTTATTATGATCAAAAACAAAGTCTTTTGCTATTCATATATATGTTTTTAATATTTAAAATGTCGAAAATGTGCCGAAATTTACTGAAATTTACTGTCTTAAAAGAAAAAGCTTTCCTAAAGCATGATACTTATCGTGTAGCAGCATAGCTGCTGTTCAGGTATAAGTGTGTGTGTAAGTAATGTGTATATATTTGTATACATATTTGTATATATACATATTACTTACCTTTGTGTTTTCTTCTTCTTCTGCTGCTTAACTGCTTATACCTTGCTGTCGCCTCTTGGTTCGTCTCATTGGTATTTTGTTGCTGCTGCTGCTGCTGCTGCTGCTTATACAGTTTCTTTTTTTTTTTTTCTTCGTTGTCGTTGGGCGCTTTCCTTAAGAAACTTTTTGTAGTTGAGCCTGTACAGTTGAGCTAAGTCCAAGTATATTATGTTACTATGTAAATAAGGATATATATATATATATATATATATATATATATATAGAGTATAAACAGAATCACAATTGCTTACATTTTGTACGTATGCCGCTTTTGACACCTTCTGTGGAAGTCATTACACTTTTGGAACGCATTGAAAAGATCTTGTCGAAATCTGTATGATATAAGTACATCTATGTAACCCCGAATGTCACCATATTAATGATAGACTGCAATCTGCCAGCTTCGATGCAGCTTCTTCAAAGCATATATTTAATTTTTTGAATTTTTTATTTTTGCTTTTCTTGCTGTATACATTTTGACCATCACGAAAAGTTGCATCAAGGCACCGAGGTACCCCAGAGGGCCGAGAATTGTGGCGCTCTCGCGGTTTTTTTTTTTTTTCGCGTCCATGCATCCGCCAAAACATTGAGCATTGTTGCCATGCTGGCTGCTCTCGCATTTTTGTGTCTAACAGAAACGACTACTTGAAAAAATCAATAAATTCGGAACGTCTGAGCCAATAACCTTTTTTTTTTTTTTGGTTTTTTTTTTTCTGCGTTTTCGCTTCGTTTTAATTTGAAGAGGCGAGAGATGCATAACGAAAAATAGCCAAAAACGACACAAAACAAAATGAGACAGTGGTTGATGTTGCTGTTGTTGTTGCTGTTGTTGTTGCTGTTGTTGCTGTTGTCGCTGATGCTGTGTGTGTGTGCTGTGGGGGCGGCTGTTGCAGGAACAGGAATGGGTTCTTTCAGTTTATTGTTCTTGTTGCGCTGTTGTCGCTGTCGTCATGCCTACGAACTCGCTTTTTTCTGCTTCTCATACTCCAGCAGCTCATTTATTTGTTGCTCTGCATTTTTCTGTGTCTTTGTTGTACAGTTTTTTTTTTTTTTTTGTGTCCACCTTTTCGCCTTTTGTTTTAAATATTGTTGTCGTTGTTGTTGTTGTTGTTGTTGTAACTGCTGTACACGATTCTTATTCGCCATCATTGCTGAAGTTTCGCAAGATGCTGGTGCGTAATGACCAGACAACACCCCAATTTGGCTCAGTGTGCTCTCTCTGTCTCTCTCTCTCTCTCTCTCTGTCGCTGTCTCTCGTTCACCCACAAGCTGGAATTTATCTTATGTATGCATGTGCTGCAACAAGATTTGAACCTCGTAGCCAGAGTCTGGCAGTGAAACTAGCGATCCCATTTGGCTGCTTTTACTCCCTGCTCAAGACGAGCATAAAGATTTTGCATTAACCTAATGACTTTGAAGTAATTAACATAGTACAAAAGTACAAAAGCAACAACAGCTACAGAAAATCCCTTCCAGCTTCCTCAAATGATGCATTGCTTTGCTCAGCTAACTGCAATTTGCGCTTGCAACGGCGAGGCAGTGTAATTGAAAACCAATTAAAATTGTTTTTTTCGCACTGGTCATCTCCTACTTCGCTCTGCTCTGCTCTGCTTATATTTTTTAATGAGAGTGAATTCATTTGGCACAGCCATCATTTGTTGCATTGTTGCCTCAACTTTGTTGGTTAATTGGTGCCGTTAATCAGTTATCAGTTTTGTGGTTTGCTTCTTCTAGTTAAGACTGTTTATTAACTTCAAGTTGCACACAATTTGAAATCTTAACGAAAAGTGAAATTGGTGCACATTTATTTTATTTATTTATTTACCAAACTCATTCAACTTACACTTGAAGAAATATTACGCATTGAGTAGCTGCAAAATCATGAAATTATTTGTGTGTGTGTGTGTGTGTGTATTTCAGACGTTGTTCTGCTTTGCGGGGATCGACACGAGCAGTGCTAATCGACCTCGCAGTACCAACCAATGCCCCACACCACACCACACCACACCACACCACATAACACAACCCCACCGCCACCCGCGCTACCCTTCCCATCTCAGTGCCCTCGAATTTACCCGCAATCCCTAACTCGCTGTAGTTGTTGCTGTATGCATAAAGTAAATGTATTTATTTAGCGCTTATCAGTTTACTTTGCTCAATGTGTTCATAGCGGTTTCTATTTATAAGGCAACCAACAACGACAGATACTCGCTATACATACACTTATATGTATTTATATATATATACAAGTATATATGTATAGTAAAATTCGTTTAGTTGTCAGCAAAGAGAACTGTGAACTGAGTACAAGTGAGGTAAAAAAAAAAAAAAAAAAAACTACACTTTAATTTTAATTGGCATTAAAGCTATAACTAAAAGGTATATCGACTGTTTTGTCGTAGCTGTTATTGTCGTTAGCTGTATTAGAAATTACTCATACGCCACGTTTTCAAATTGCAATTGTGACCCAATTGAAAAACATTTGTTTGCATATGGTTAATTATTGCATGGACTCGACAAAAAGATACAAATATGCGCATTGTTATTGTGTGCGTGTGTCTGTGTGTGTGTGTGTATCTCTAAAATATTTTTGCGCTTATTGTCTTGTCTCTCGATCATTCCCGATTCGATTGCGAATAAACTGCAACAGCCAGCAGCCAGCAGCCAGCAGCAGCAGCCAGCAGCAGGCAGCAGCAGGCAGCGCGCTTTGACAAGTGCAGAACTGGTTTTCATTTTATATTTCTTTATTGATTTTTATTTTGTTGCTTTGCTCCTTCTCTCTTATTTTGTTTTTTATTTATTATCATTTACTTCTTGCATTTTTCTTCTACTTCTTTGTTTTGTATTGTGTGTGGCAATTGTGGCAAACAAAGAGCGAGCTGATAGCTAAAGACCGAATCAAAGAGTTGCAAAACGGTGCAACAACAAAATACCTTTTGAGTCGCTAGAGTTCTGTTGCAAGCGCATTAACATTTAAATAGTTGTCGTTTTTTTTTTTTTTGGTTGTAATAAATAATATTTTGACCAAATTGTTGTCATTTACAGTTAATAAGAGTTAGCGACACAATTATTGCAACATTTTGCATTTGCCACCGCAAATTGTGCATCGATGTGGCGACAGATACAATTGTATTGTCTGCTTTAACTGCGCGAGTGTGTATGTGTGTGTGTGTGTGAGTGTGTGTGTGTGTGTATGGACGAACCCAAGAACAGTTTTAGATGAGCACACACTATCTGTGACATTTTTGTTTACAATTTCAATTGCATGCCACCCACACGCTTGTATGTGCACCATCCCACATACATACATATATATATGTATGTATATATATATATATAGGCCTATATCTGTAAACCATGCACTCTCTTTAGTTTATTTCCCACTCGCACTCTCTTCTTAGCTCGCTGAGCTTAATCCAACATTTGCAATCACAGTCGAAGCTTTTTGATTTTAATTGTCTTCTTTTTGTCTCTTTTCTTTTTTCTTCTTATGCTTTGTATTCTTTTTCTTGTTGTTGTTGTTGTTGTTGTCTTTCGCACATTTTGCACTTGAACGACTTTCAATTGAATATTGTATTTATGCAAACTGAGGCGCATTAGTGCTCACACAGCTATATGTACTTAAATACATATGTATCTATCCATCTATCTATCTATCTATCTATATATGTATGCATGTTGTTTTTTTTTTATTTGCCTGTACTTTATATATATATAAATATATATATATATATATATATTTGTTCGTCGTGTAGCCATCAACAAAGCAATTTACATAGCCACAAAAACACTTTTGCACATAAGCTCAAAGTTTGCACTCTTTATTGAGATATTGTTGTTGTTGCAGTTGTTGTTGTTGCTGTTGTTGTTGCTGTTGTTGTTGTTGTTGCCACTGTACAATTTGTCATGCCATGCAATCAATGCCCAATGCAAATGTGCAGTGTGCAAATTTACTTGCAAAATAGAAAACAAATGACAAAAACAAAAAAAAAAAAAAAAAAACTATGAAATGCCACACAGGAAACTCGTTCAACATAATAATGTCTTCTAAGTTATCAATCAGCTAAAATTGAAGATTTGTAGAATCTATCTGAGAAAGCCAACTCTTTGCTAGCACTTACTTATTTGAATTATCCAATCAAAATTCCATAATTGTCCAATTAATGCAAACTTATTTCTAATGCAAAATTTTTCGTATTCTATTTTTTCTTTTGCAGGTAAGTGTCGCGTGTGGGTGCCATTGCAAGCGTGAGAAAACCCAGACAATTGAATGAATGTTTGCATCTTATGCAGCTGCAACACGATAAGTATTGCAAACTATATATATAAATCAATATCGGTTGCTAGGCTGATCAGCTGATCCAAATTAGTCATTTATTACTTTTTATTTTTGTTGCTTTTTTCAACAGTGTATTTATAAAAAGTAAATACATATAAATAAATAAACTTTTGTTTATTGTTTTTTTTTTTTTTTTGTGGAGGCACACAGTTTGATTTGAAGTGTTTGCAACTGTGCAACTTTTGGCGAGCAGCGAACTTGTCGAGCATTTGTCATACAAATTTTATATACACAATTCATGTGAACTTTGATTGAGTGCATGGGCTGGGCTGGGCTGGGCTGGGCATGGGCTGCTGTGTAAACAGTTAACCTTCAATGGAGCTAGGTCAATTCCATTTACAGCTGAACCTACTACTACTACTACTGCCCGCCGACGCCCAAAAGAGAAAAATGCCAATCGGGCAACCAAACAAAATGCTGCTCACACATTGTAGAGCAAATAGAGTTTTAATTTCGAAATACTTGCGCAAAATCGACAACGATGACGACGATAAAATAAACAGAGTCTCTCATATATGTATATATATATATACATGCAGAGTATATATATATATATATATGTGTGTATATTTGTGTGTGTGTGTGTATGCATTTAAGACGCGACAGTTGTTGCTATAGGTGCTTGACTCAATGGGGCTCTACGAGCGCTACTTGTGCCTTGCTTCATTTCCATACTCCTGCTCTGAGCGGGCAACAGATTCGTAATCGCAACCATGACAAAATGTTATTTGTTATTGTTTTTTTTTAAAAATCAAACACAGGGTATCGTCTTGTCGAGCATTTGCAGCAACTGTTGCAGTCTTGCTTGCCGTTTTGCTAACGTGTGTCATAATCACTTGAATGGAATTTCATAAGCAGGCAGCCATTTATTGCTAATTGCTAATGAGAGAAGAGAAAGACCGAGCAACGAAGAGCAAGATAAATGAGAGAGAAAGACCGATAAAACAAAAAGAAAAGCAAAACAACACAACAACAAAAAAAAGAGAGCACAAGCACAAACTTATATACATTATATATATGTATTTGTCAGTTAATGTTACTCATACGCCATGTGCGCCAAATATTTTTACACAAATGCTAATAGCTAAATATCACTGCTGCTTTTGTTGCTGTTGTTGTTGTTGTTGCTGTTGTTATTGTTGCTGTTGTTGCTTTTGTTGCTTTTGTTGCTGTTGTTGCTGTTGTTATTGTTGCTGTTGTTACTGTTGTTATTGTTGCTGTTGTTGCTGTAGCTGTTGTTATTGTTGCTGGTTTTTGTTGCCGTTCTGTTGATCACTCAACAATTTACACGTTCTTTCTTCTCATTCGTGACAAATGATTTCATCGTTGTCAACATCATCATTGAATTTGTCACATGACTTATGCTCATAAATGATATACAACAATGAATAGCCAACTTTTAGTGTGGAGTCGATTCGCACATAACACAATTATTGTCCAACTCGCTTGACCTATTTATAGGTTAAGCACAGTTCACAGTTACAAACATACATATATATATATATATATATATATATATATATGTAAGTTGTGGGAATCGTACGATTGAGGGATTTACTCGTAAGTCCAAGTGGCAAACAACAATCATGCAAATGCAACACAAGTGCAACACAACACAACCGTTTTCAGCCATTAACCAACAAAATGGCAGTAATTACCTGAAACCACACACCCACACAACTTGTCAACATTTCTAGAAACTTTTTAATTTCATTTTTAAAAAATTTCTTTTTTTTTTTCTTATTTTTAATTTTTTTATTTTTTTTTTTTTTTGCTGGAATTTTTCCAGTCACTCTTGACAAGTTTTCTATCAGCTGCATGGTACACAAATCAATATGTCAGCCTTCTTGTTATTGTGTTACCCAACACTTAAGGGCAACACACACAGGGCGTGGGGCAAGCGGCAACGGGGCAAGGTGGCAAGGCGAGTGGCTGTTGGCTTAGCAAAACTTGCCTTATTTGTGACTGGTGCTCTGCTGGTGGCAAAGCGAATGACTTTATAAAAATATGTATCTATGCCCATGTCCATTTGTAGTAAATAATATATAAGCATATATGTATGTGTGTGTGTGTGTGTGTGTATGCTTATAGTGCACGAATGTTTTGGGGGAGGTGTATGCCAAGGCACAACATGCTGAAGGTTTTAACAGTCGACCTACGTGTCATGCATAAAAGCCAAATCGGTTTTCCCGTTTGTCTCTATGTGTGTGTGTCGGTGTGTGTGTCGGCGTGTGTGTCGACTGATAGACAGCAATACAAGAATTTTCACATATGTTTGCCCTTTGGCCATTTCCCTCATTGCCTCAGCATTTGACTTTTCCTCGAGTATTGGCATTCGCACGAAGCCGAGAGGCGGCCTCTCTTGCTCAATATATTTATTTTTGTATGTGTGTGTGCGTGTGTGTATACACAATATATTACACATACGCAGCGTCGTCCTTGACTAAACTAAATCAACTAAGTCAGATGAAATCAATAACAAACAAACAACATCAGCCGCATTTACCAACAAGCATAAATAACACAATGATTTCTCGACTTGCCAACATTTTGCGCTTTGTTCTTGAGTGCTTTGTCAATATCAATTTAAATACTCCAAAGCACAACTGCTTGAGATATAAATGTATGAAGAGTTTATATATATATATATATATAAGACGACTCGCTGATCATGTCCACAACAGAAGACCAAGAGACACAGCAGCCGTTAGACCTTTGCTTTGGAGCACAGTTGCCGATCGACATTTCAATTTCACATTATATATTATTCTCTGAATCCACAGAGTCCACAGAATCCACAAAATAATTGCAACTTTTTCAAATTCAAAAGAAAACAATTCAAATCGGCCAGTTTTCAGACGAAAAATCATCAAATTAAGTTAATCAAACAATAATTGCAGTTCGCTTGAAGTAAACATACATATATATATATGGCATATATGAATATATATATGTGTGTGTGTGTGTGTGTGTGTGTATAGACTGCTGTTGGCGTATTCAATAATTCATTCGCTGCTTTTTGCAATTAGTCTTAATCTGTCATAAGCCCGCTTTTAAAGCAGCTTTTGGCAAATGTTTGCTAGTAATTGGTAAAACGACTGAAAGATTCAGCAGCTAATTTGCCAAACACATTTTGCTTTAGATTTGTTGTGTGTGTGTGTGGCTGTATTCAGTTACCCCCCATCCCCCAGCTACTTAACACACACACACACACAAACTCTGCTTCGCCCACGAAGGCTTATTAATTATTTCCCTGATTATAAGTGTGTGTGTGTGCGAGTGTGTGTGTGTGTGGGGGTGTGCGTGCGCGTGTGTGTCTAAGTATATGCATCCTTAATACGCGTGGGTGGCTCTCACAAAGACTGATGCTGATGCTTCCTGCTGCTGCTGCTGCTGCTGCTGTTGCTGCTGCTTCTGTTGCCACTTTGGTTATTCATTTCATTCACCTGGCTAACACAAAACCGACCTCTGTTTGCCTGCCCAAACAAACTGCTCGTGAAGGAGAGGAGGAGGAGTAGGAGGAGCAGGCAGGGTGTGGGGGTGGGGATGGGGATGGGGAATGCAGCTGCTCGGTCTAATTCTATATTCTCGTTCTCATTCTCGTACTCGTTTCTGCTTCTCAGTCTTGCTCGCACTATTTGCTGGCTGGGGCACACTCTGTCTCTGTCTCCGTCTCTGTTGCCGTCGTGCTCTATTTCTATTTCTCATCTCTGGCCATGTTATGCTCTTCTCTGCTGTCTCTCTCTCTCTCTCTCTCTCTCTCTCTCTCAAGTGTAAATCTCTCGCGACCAAATGCAGCGTTTGAGCTGTGAACCGCTTGTGCATCTCGGCAAAGTGCCTTCAATTAGCAGTCAAAAACAAACTAACTGTGACTGCAAAGTTTCCAAAAAAAAAATATATATATATTTTTCTATTTAACAATTTGTGTTTTTTTAGTTGGTATTTTTCAGTTTATATCTTTTTAGAGAGACTGAAAATTGTTTGGGACTCTTCCTGATCCAGCAGGATACTTAAATTTCAACAAAAATCCAACACTTGATCTATAATCAAAATAAAGCATATTTATTTATTGGCCTTTCTTAAGCACATTTCCAAACAAAAATAAATATATAAACATATATATATATATATATACAAGTGGCTTAAGCGCGACTAGGCAATACCCTGTAATCAGTTGCACAATAGTTAAATGCAATTCCAAAGGAAATTGAAAATTGTGTTTATTGTTTTGAAGGACTATTACCACATTATACACATTAAACACGCTTTACACATTTTCAAAGGGTATACAGAACACACACACACACACACACACACGCCTGCTTGCCAGACGTGCGTCTCCCTCCACCTGCCTTGAGCCGCCCACTTCACTGGCAATGGCCTAAACAAACTCAATCAGTTGTTTGCTTTATGACAGAGCTTTTGGTAACGCGACCATGTCCCGTTAGTCCTTGCCTACTATGCCTTGCTGCATGTAAATATCTATATGTATGTATGTGTGTGTGTGTTTGTGTGTGTATGTATGTATTGCTTTTTTTATCAGCACAACTTGGAAATTGATGCTGTCGACGTCGCTGCTGGGACTTGTCTTATGTGTGTGCATTTGTGTATGTATGTATGTATGTGTGTGTGTGTGTGTGTGTGCGCTGCTGTATTGAGTGTATTTTGTGGCGTTGTTGCCAGTTGCCAGTTTTCGCCTTGTTTGTTGTTGTTGGCTCCTGGCCTCTGCGTGCGAAGGACATTTCAGTCTATTCGGAACTTTTGAGTTGGGGAGTTCAAAATCGCGCGTGTTTCGTGTTTGTTAACGGTTCCTTTTCTGTTTATTTTATGTATATATATATACATATATTTTTTATATTTTTTGGCCACTGTTTACATTTAGACACACACACAAACACACACACAGAGAGAGAGAGACGCACACAATGTGAGTGTGTTCACTGTGTGTATATAAGCCAGACAACCGCACAACACAGACCATTCACCGCTATGAAGCAGCCGCCCCATGCCACCCACTGCTGCTAAGACCAGCTGAAAGGCTCGTTTGTATACTAAATGCGATTTGGCATTTTACTTTTATATATACACAACATACATACATACCTATATATATATATGTATATATGTATACATTTTATATATACAAATAAATAATTTCATGTTCTGCTCAGTTTCTTGCGGTTGTTGTTGTTGTTGTTGTTGCTCTAATTGGAAATGTCATACATACCCCGTCATACTTGCGGCTCTCTAGCGTTGCGTGCGCCGTGGCGTATACTTAATATGTTACGCATAAAGCGCATTAGACCAACACAGAAAAAAGGAGCACACTCAACTGCTGCTGATGCCAGCTGCCAGCCACATTTCATACACCTCCACCCTACACCCTTTTCCCATTCCCCGTATTAAAACGCGCACGTTTTCGGTTGTTTTTTTTTTTTTGTTGAGAGTGTGTGTTTTTTTGGTTGGGCGTGGCCAGGTTGCGACCAGATCCAGATCCTTGACAAAACTAATTATGCGACCTTTATTCAATTGTCGGCAATTTTTTTTTTCAAGTGCGGTTCCAATTAATAAACAAATTTTGGTAAAAAATAAATAAGAAGAAGAAGAAGAAGAATACTCCTTAAAGTTGAACAAAAATAAATAAAAAACCAAAAAATGCTGTTGCATATGCTAGATGTAAGTATCTGAAAAATTGGTTAATATATATTTTGGAAGTATATCAAATATTTTGAGTAATATATACAAAATGTGGCCAACAAAGTGCAGGGTATGACTTAGTTGGCCAACATAACAGTTGCATGGATATACTGTCATATACTGTCATAGTATATGAAACACAAGAGTGTATTTAATAAGCGGTGCAACGTTTAAGAAGAGCGCACAGCAAACAATTGAAAAATGACGAAACACAGAGTAGAGCGAAAGATATACACATGTATATTGAGAGCACATTGAGAAAAACAAACACACACACACACACATGAAATATGTATACGCTCTCTGTAGCTGTAAGTCACGTACAGTTTTAGGCGAGGGGAGGAGGTTGCACGGACAGCTTGCAACACAGCCAGTCACCACACCACAGAGGCGGAGGGGCACCGCCTAAGCCTTCTGCTAGTCACATAAATTAGCACTAAACAGCTCTTATGCTCTCGCTTACATAACACCCAAATTCCCGCCCCATCCCTCTTCGCCAGCGACAACCCCTCGCCGCGGCGCGCTGCGCCTCGCCACCTTTCTACCCAACGCGTTCCCTTCCAATGCCCCGCTTGAACTTGCCATTTCCAATGGTGGTGGGCGTTGAGGCATTGATTCTTGTTGCTGTTGCTATTATTGTTGCTGTTGTTGTTGCTATTGTTGTTGCTATTGTTGTTGCTGTTGTTGTTGCTGTTGTTGTTGCTGTTGTTGTAACTGGGGCTGCGTCTGAGGTTACGCCTCAAACTTCTTTAATCGCGTGACATGCCATGAAATAATTTCATAATTCCAGGCCACCACACACACACACACACACATGCATACTTACACGTATTTGTATATATACAAATTTTTATAGATACACAAGCCAAATGGAGTTCGGGGCCAACTTCCAATGTGCACCCCCCCCCCCCTTGCTTCCCTTCGCCCCCTTTGCGCGGCATCACTTTTTTGTACTTGACTTTTTTATTTTGGCCCCGCACTCGTAACTCTTTCCACGCACATTTTACTTATTTTTTTGCATCTTGCTTCTTCTTTATACTTTTCAATTTCATGTTGCTTTACAAATATATATGTGTGTATGTGTGTGTGTGTGTGTGTGTGTGTGTGTGTAAGTTTGCTCACTTTAGGCTGTGTTTAGAGCAACAACAACAGCAAACAGCCAAATGTGTGCGGGGGGTGTGGAGGGGACAGGAGATGGGCACTATGGAGACAGCAGCAACAAGACCCAGAGACGACCAAACGACCGACAAGCAGCAACGACGACGACGACGACGACGACAGCAACCAGCAGCAACCAGCAACAACAACAATAACATTGACGTCCTTCCGTTTTGTCCATTCCGTCACTGGCAGCCCGCAGCCTGCACCCCCTTCCCCTCCCCCCGTCCCGAGCACTGTTTGGCTTTTAGTGTAGTAGTCCTGTCGTCCTATCCTCCTATCATCCTGTCGTGCTTCCGTCGGCGACGCCTGCGTGTGTTCGCCCTTCACCCTTCCCCCCTCGCCCTGCGCCCTTCGTTCATTTTTTTCCGTTTTGTTTTGCATTTACTGTGTGTGTGTGTATGTGTGCTTTTTTCGCTTCCTCTTATTCTTTTCTTCGTTGTTTTCCCTTTTGCTTGTTTTGTTGTTTTTTTTTTGTTGTTTTTTTTTTGCACCGTTACCTTTTAAGCACTTATTACACGCTTTGTTTTACTCTTGGCTGCTTTCGGCTTTTGCACAACTTTAAATAATTTAGCGCCGCCCCACACGACACGTCTCCCCGCCCCCACCCTAAATAAGCCCCCCCAACCATCACGTTCAACAAGCCCGTGACATACCCCTCTCTCTGCCACTTGTGGTGTGGTGAATATTAAATGGTCTCGGTTTCTGGTCCCACTGTGTGTGCGCTTGTGTGTGTTGAACACGAGAGGGAGCCACACAACACAACACCCCTGCCCATTACCAAAAACAAACCCACCCCATCACCGCCCACACACACAACACGCTCCAGCAGCCCAAGTTGGGTTTTGTAGCTGAGCTCTCGACTCATTTCGCTGGGCAACACCATTTTTGTAGCATATTTTTCAGCGCCCAGCAACTTTCTACTTTTGCTTCATCTCCTTGTGTGTGTGTGTGGGTGTGTGCGCGTGTGTGCGCGTGTGTGTCTGTGTGTGTGTTTATGTGTTTGCTGCTTTCCGGTTAAGTCAAAATGAAAATGTTTCGCAACTCAATTCATAAGTCTGACAAATGAGTCCAAATTTGTGTGCTTTTCGAGAGAAAGAGGCGAGTTGGCATTGAGTAGCGCTCAAATGGAAAACTTTTCGCTGTTTATAATTATTTTATATATGTGTGAGTTAACGTTTCTTTCCATTTTGCAATAATTATTAATTAATCGTATTTAAAGAAATATTTATTTATTTTCGTTTATTTCATCTTTAAATTAAAGCAAATCTTAAATAAAATTTGGAAAAATTATTCCTTTTTTTTTGGAGTACTTAAATATTGGCCTTTTGCGCATTTCATTTGGATTTGTCTAGCAAACATTTTTTGTGTTTCAATTCCAAGTATCGATTTCAAACGTTTCGTGTGCTGCACACGCTTGCCGCCAGATGGCGCCTGCGTGTACCAGTATGTCGCTGATTTCTATAAGTTGATGATTTTAGCTGGCCGCATTCATGTACGTCTGTGTGTGTGTATATGTCTATATGTATGTATGTATATATGTGTGTATGTATGTATGTATTGTGTATGTATGTATGTATTGTGTATGTATGTATGTATGTATATATGTATGTATTGTGTATGTATGTATGCCTTCCAAGAAAAGACCCGTAATAATCGGCCCTGCGACAGCTGCCAGCTAAAACTTACTCATTCACCCACACCCACCAACACACACACCCACCCACCCACACACACCCACCCACACACACCCACGCACACACACCTATACAAACGCAGACAGTCCTATTTACAAGCCGGTGAGGCAAACACTTGCATTTTGTGGCTCAACTTTAATGAGTGTCACAACAACAAAAAAGCAGGGGAATAAATGAAAAATTGTTTACATTAAATTGGTCGCTTCACAGATACCCTATAGCCAAATGAATACTAGTTGCTTGTGGAGCGATTCTTGAACACCTTTAAGTTTAACTAAAAGCTAACTTGAAGAACAAAATTGTGCTCAAAAATTTGTTAAATAATAAAAAAAAAACCTGAAATTTTTTCAAAACACCTAACTTGGATTTATTCACAGCAAATCGAATTGAAATAAGTTAGTTCGATTTGATGCCTACTGCTGGGTCAATATACCCGTTGTCTCAGTGGCTTTAGGGTGGGCAGTATAAAGTTAAGGGTATTATAAACAGCGCTCACATAATTATTTTCACTTACATATGTATGCTGCATGCTGCATACTCAACACTGTTTCTTCTTCTTCTTCTTCTACATCCCCTACGCTACCCCTACACATCTCTCTATCCCTTGCTATCTATCTCTCTCTCTCTCTATCACTGTCGCTAGCTGTCTCTTTCGCTGCTGCTGCTGCTGCAGGTGAGGTTGCAAAGTGTGTGTGCGTGCTTGTGTGTGTGTGTGTGTGTGTGCGTGTGTGTTTGTGTGTGCGTATGAAAATCCCCACGTTTTTTTTCTGTATGCCAACGCTCTGAATGTATCTTACGGATGTGCAACTCAAAATCATATGGCCCAATCCAATACCCTATTCCTCTCTATTCTCCCTACCCTCCACCCTCCACCCTCCACCCACCACACACACGCACACACACAACCTCAACGCTAGCCACTCCCCATTTTGGGCCATGCACAATGCATTTGTTGCCATGGCTAGAAAGTGCATAAGGAAAATTCAGAATTTTGTGCACAGTTTTTCAGCTATTTCCCCTTCTTGCCGCAAATAAAATCGATTGTCTCGGTGCTCGCTGGCGTTTTTTTTTTTCGAGTGGAAGGGGGAGGGGGGGGAGCGTTGGCGCTGTGGCACGAAGGGAGAGGAATAATTTTTTTTTTTTTTGCAGTCGTAGCTGCTTGAATTTGTAGGAATTACTTTGCTCGCTTGTTGTTGCTGTTGCTTTTGCTTTGCATTTTCGGCAGCTGGAAAAGTTGTAACACTCACACCCACACACACACTCAACGCTTACATACATACGCAACTGGAAAATGTCAAGTTTTGCGTGTTTTTGGCCAACGCCGCCATTTTGTCTCCATGTGCTGCTGCTGCTGCTGCTGCGGTCCGTTGTTAACCAATAAGTTTCTGACTACCGCCAAAGAGCGCGAATTACGCACACTCACACACACACACACACACATAGATATATATATATATATATATATATATATATGTACAACATATACAGCACACATACATACACACACACATATACAACATCCATTGGCTTTCCAGGCGGTTGCGTCTCCGCCATTTTGAAATTGATACACAGCCAGGCAGAGGCAGCTTTTGGCCAAGTTTGTTCGCTTTCTGTTTGTGGCAGGTGCTGCGTTGTTGCTGCTGGCCTGCCCCTCTGCATTTGCCATATGCAATTCGACTACGACGGGTCAGACACACACACACACACACACACATATGTATACACGAGCCTGCTCTCTGTGTGTTTAGCTAGGCTCATGTTGAACTAACACCCACACACACACACACACACACGCACACCCATATTCACGCATTGCCGGCCTTTCCATATTTCCAGTTGAAATATTGTGTTTGCCTTGTTGTTTAGTTTAGTTTTGCACTTGCTGCTGCCAGTTTGCAGTTGTTGTTATTGTTGTTGCTAGTTGCTAGTTGCCCCCAATGCCCGAAATGCGCGTGCGAGCGAGTGAGCCAACCATTTTGTGTCGAAGCCAAAGCCTGTGCCCCACAAGTACAACTCAGTACACAAGACACCCAACCACCCAACCAGCCAGCCAGCCAGCCAACCATCCAACCACTCAACCACCCACTAAGTGGTATCCACCTATGCCTTTCGAATAGGAGCAGCTGGCTGGCAGCTGCCTCTTTATCAACCCCTGCTAATCTGGCAAGTGCCTGCGTTCTCCTCAATGCGTTGCTAACAGCAACCGCAGCAGCAGCACCACCAACACACACACAACCAACACCAACACACACACAACCAACACACACACAACCAACAGCAACACACACACACTGATCCCTCAGTTGACCAGCAGCTGATGACAGAGTTCAGAGTAGCAATTTGTGTGGGAAATTGTGTGAATATTTCTGTTATAAATGGCATTCAAGCAATAAACTCACACAATAACCTGCACATCCTGAACATCCTGTTCCCGAATCATGCAGCATGCAACAACCAAATGACAGACACAAGTGACAGATTGATTGGAAAACTGATTAAGTTTTGAGCTGGCTTTGAAATAATGTCGATAACTTGCCACCTTTAAAACAAATCTTCCACATAATGCTAAACCGCAAAATTCGAATTGTAGTTGATTGATAACACTTCCTACGTGGTTTGGGAATCCAATCTCTTAAGAAGGCTCTACTCGAGACAGCTTAACCTGAAACCTCCTGGTCTGACTCCAATGAACACTCACTGGACATCCTCTTAAATACTCACTTCCCAGGGCGCCACCCAAAATTGTATCAGGTCTGAAGAGATCACGTCAATGAAACCCGTTCTCAGCAAAGATAACTTAAAATGGCCAATAAATAGCTTTAAGCCGTTTCAGTCCCCAGGACCTGGCAAACAGCCATAAACTGGCTATATAAGATGTTCGAAAAGGTTCTCAAGACTGGCCAAATCCCTCCTGATTGGCTTCAGTCAAATATTACTTTTATTTTCACATCAGCATGCCTTCAGGAATTGCAGATCTACCGATACTGCCCTCCATTCCGTAGTCAAAGTAATAGAAACCATCATTATAGGTTCAGCGATTGCCTGCGCTATGCATCTCAGGAGCTCTCCGCACCACACCAAATGCGACACTAGACGCCATGTTAGACATTCCATGTCTGGAATCAGTTGGCATCGAACAGGCAACAGTCACAGCTGTAAGACTGAGGGAATCCACAGTGTGGGGTACTCAAAGCATGGGTCCCGCCTCTATTCTAGTGGGAAACCCAATGATTCCCACAAAAACGGACTACTCTGTGCCAGTAGCACAACTGAATACACCCCTTAATACACACTTCCTATTAAGGGAAGAATGGTGTCACGGAACGTCAGAATATAGAAGGCAACTGCATAGCTGATGAGTTAGCTAGGAAAGGCACTCTACTACCCCTCCTCTCGGACAAGGAGGGTATATGAATGCCTTTAGCTGCCTGTAAGCTTATAATCAAAGAAAATAATAGACGCAGGTCGAATAATAAATGGCTAAATGCCAACTGTGGTCGAATAGCACGCCAAAACTGGTGCATTGCAAATGGGAAACGCAGTAAGGATAATTCGTGCACCAACCGGCGACTGTTTGGTGGGTTTCCACACAATGATTTCTGCAGAAGCTGCAGTAATGCCGAAGAAGTGGAGACTGCTGAGCACTTCTTCTGCTTCTGCCCAGCACTGGAGAGAAAAAGATACGTCACACTAGGAAGTCACTTCCTATCTGGTCTAACACAGTTAGAGAATATAAGATCAGCCAGAATTGTGACTTTCTTAAATGCCACTGGCTGGTGTACATCCTGATCCAGCTCCGATATGAGTGCAAGAGAAATGAAGAGAGTTCTAACGGTATCACAACGGGCCTAAACCTAACCTAACCTAATGTTGATCAGGAATATATACCTATTGGGGATTCCATATGCTTTTCAATGGGTTCAGAGTACAAAAAAATACTCTAAGCTTGGATATAGAACTGGGATTAATGTCTGCACACTGCTTTAAAGAGTAACCCAAAAAAAAAACACACTTCAAATGTGTAAATAACATTTAAAGTTGAAAAAGTTTAAAGCTTAAATTATATTTTGTCATTCAGGCATTCATTCCGACGGAGCAATAGTTCCTGTAACTAATCTAAATTCCCAAATGTGTAAGAGATTTGGAGAATTTGAATTATAACTGTTAATGGAAATGATGATGATCAAAGTCGATCAAAGTGTTCGCAAAGCGCGATTCAAGTTCGAAATTAAAAGCAGAAGAAAGAAGAGAGAAGAGAGTAGAGAAGAGAAAATGAGAGAAGTGAAGAAAAGAGCGTAAATCAAACGAAGCTAACTGAAAAGTAGACCTCGAAGTAAAGCAGCAGCAGAATCAGCAGTAGCAGAGGCAGCAGCAGCAGCAGCAGTAGAGGCAGCAGCAGTAGAGGCAGCAGCAGAAGCAGAAGCAGCAGAGACGAAAATGAAAACGAAAACGTAAATCAAAAGCAACAGAATCGAATCAAAAATCATGATGATTACGATGATGATGATGATGATGATGATGATGATGCTAATGCTGTTGATGAAAAATACGAAGAAGAATTAAAAGAGAAGCGGACAACAACAGTAACTGCAACAAGAACAACAAAAACAACAACATTCCATTGAAATTACGTATGAGTGACTGTTAATATATATATATATATATATATATATATATATATATATATATATATGTATATATATATATATACATATGCATGGCGTATGTTTCAAGACAAGTTGTGTTTTTATCCGATTTTGTTTTGAACATTTTCAAAGACAAAATTACAAATATTTATATATATATATATACATATTTATATATATTATATATATATACATGACAAAAAACATTAATTAAAATGTATTTAAATGTGGACATTAATTCTTTTATTGTTTTATTATTTTTATATTCGCGCGTGGCAACCTTTTTTTTAGAATTATATTTTTCATTTGTTTTTTTTGTTAAAAACTTGAAATTCGGTTGATTTTTTTTTTGTTGCTTGTATTTATTTAATTTGCTGTCCACAGATTTGAACAGTTTATTAATTTATTGAGCATAAAAATGGTTTGTTAATTGCCTCAACAAATACCGAGCCATTTGTCTTTATTTGTTTGCTTTTTCAACTTCAACTTTGTTTTCGCGTCATTTCGTTTTCCATATCTTTTCTTTTCCGTTTTGCACTTTGCTTTCGCGTTTTATTTGCTTTGTGGATATTATTTCCGCTTGAGAGGCGTCAAAAGGCATGCAAAATGTGATTAATAAAAATTATAGAAACGGGGTTATAGGTTGGCATACATGAGTCAATGAATAACTACAAATTATATATATATCTATATATATAAATGAATCTATTGAAAAATGGTTACGAAATAACTGAACATACAAATATAATAATAAGTTCCACATAGAATCCATAAAAGGGATAACAAAAGTTAAGATAGTGTATAAAATGTGAGGTGAAGTTCTTATAAATATGTGCTACAACTTGACTTGATATATATCGATCGATATCAAATATCTTATATATGTATATATCTCCAATCAATTTTGATTTAAATTTGCAAAGCGAACTGAGCAGGAAAACTCGATACGATTGTATCTGTCGATTGTAAACTATATAGGTGTATATATATATATATATATCGAAATTCGCACAGATAGACTGTTGCCATATCACAACAAAAACAGAGTATGGTGCAGTCGTTCAGGTCTCTGACTTTTGTTTCGCTATGCTTTGGTTGGGATGACGGGGCAACGTTCTATTGAAATTGTGGGTTGTATAAATATATATGTTCTTATGACTCTGTGTGTGTGTGACTGTGAGTGTGTGTGAGTGTGTGTGAGTGTGTGTGAACATGCTTAGACTATAGCCCGATTACATTTGCAAGCGCCAACTGAAAATGAAAAGCAAAATCAATAACAACAAATGGGCTTTTTTTCCTCTATGCAAACAAATCAGCGGGCTTTAATTCGAAATATTGTCATAATGCTCACCTATATATATATATATATGTATGTGTGTATGTATATAGTATATGGTTTGCGTGCACAAATATACTGCACATACATACACATATGTATATGTATGTATGCATGTGTGTGTGTGTGTGTGTATCCTATTTAACTAATAAAAACTGAACGCGAGCTAACTAAAGCGAAATAATCAAAGGTCACCTTCCAATTGGAGTTGGCAACGCTTATGAAATCGTTTGCGATATATATATATATATATATATATATATAATATTTGTATATATAACTAGAAATTTCCATAGAAACAATGCAATTCAAATGAAGCAATATTGAAGGTTCTTTCGCAACACCGGCAACTAGACAAAACTAAAATTTGTTACATACATATATATATATTCACTTTCCAGACAAAGTAATAGTAATTGGGTACTTAAGATTAAACTGAATGACAGCGAAACGTATATACATAACATTGTAAAGCATATTCCGAATACTTGTATAATTTTCAAAGATTTTCAGAGCACATTTGTCACCGAGTTCGAGCGACTTTTAATTATCGCAGTAAATTGTAATTGTATTCAAGCTCTCTCGTATAATATAATCATGATGAAAGCACATACATGTATGTATATGTGTGTATTTATGTATGTTTGTGTGTAATTTACATGGCAAATTCCGTGTATTCTGAATTTCAATTGATAATGCAATGAATCATTACTTGAGTTCGACTATTCGCAGGTTGAATATCGAAAATAAATATTCACAGCAAATCTGTGCTCGAAAGTTTGCCAAATATCGAGACTTGCTTTAAAGACATGGAGGCTTCAGCCTAGATAAAAAAAAGGAAGAAATAATGTAAATTTGGAACTTTTTCCCATATGTTGTGCATCTATGTACATTACAAATAAGTTGAATTTTATGTACATATTTCATGGATTTTTTTTTCAACAATTGTGAACAACTCTCACTTGATCTCTCTCTCTCTCTCTTTCTTTTACACACAGTGTCTGTCTGTCCCCCTCTCCCTTTTGGGGTTTGCCTAGTCTCCACTTAGTTCATAAACACATTGATCCGTTACTTATACACTGCCAACCAACAACCATCGAGCAACCAGCCCATCAAGCCACCCCACTCCCCTCCCCCTTCCACAGTTGCCCACACACCCTATCGCACTCCTTCACTTGAGAGACTTGCGTTTGCTCTGCCCCTTTCTATCTGGCTGTATATCGCTATCTCTTTCTTGAAATTTATAAATAAATGTTGGCTGCATTTTGCGCTGCTGTTTTTGTGACTGTTCATAAAAATTCCATTTGCTTTATACATCCGAAGGCACAAATTCTCGAACAAAAACATTTATATATGCATGTGTGTGTGTCTGTATGTGTGTGTTTGTGAACATACATATTTATCTATAGTATAATGTATGTGTATATGTGTATGTGTGTATACGCCAGATGCGGTAATGTTTACCGTTGTTGTTGTTGTTGCTGTATCTTTTCGATTTTTCTGCCTTTTCGCAAATTATAATTTTTCGCTGAAATTTAAATGATTATTATTGTTGTTGCACTGCCCACGATTACCTCATATGAGATTTGTATATATTTGATTTTTGTATTAAGAGGTGTTATAGTTGCTGCTGTTCTTGTTGTTGTTGCTCTTTTATGCTTGATATGTTCACAACGTAACAACAATAACAGCAGTTGCTCCACACACGTATACTCACACACACACATAGGCATATATGCATACATACAAACACATGCACATGTATTCTGCAACCCACCCAACCGCCCACATCGGCTGCCACGCCCATCACACTTTGCACTTGGCGACGTCGGCGCCAGCGTCGCGACATCGTCGCTGTCCAGTCGCTAAGCTTTAGTTTTGTTTTTTTTTTCGTTTATTTTTCTTTTTCTGCGCTTTTTTTTTTGTTTTTTAATTTTCCACCACACTCACTTGTATCTACATACATTACATACATACATACCGCCATACAGATATACATACTTTATATACAAACAGACATACATTCATTTAATTTCATTCCCCTTGCGTTCTTTGGCTTTTACTTTTGTATATTTGTTTGCCTTTATTTTAAATGTGACGACGACGCCGACGTCGCTGCTAGCGTCAACGTCATGAACGCGACGCTTGCGCTTACTCACAATCAAATCTCACGCCGCATTTTTAGTCTCAATTTGTTTGTGCTTCAATAATAACTGAATCGAAATATACACGCGGCTAAAGCGACGATTCCGTCAACGTCAGTTTACTTTACCTTACTTTACTCTGCTTTGCTTTGCTTTACACTTTTTATTTGCTATTTTTCGATCTGTTGTGTGTGTGTCTTTCATTATTTTATATTTTTTTGCTTTTGCTTTTGCCTCTGCCATTGCTTTTGCATGTTTGTGTGTGTTTGTTGCTGCCTGCTGAATAGTAAAATGTTTTCAAACCCACCAATTCGCCGCAGTCGCTGCTGCTGCTGCTGCCGACGCCGCTGTCTTTGACGCTGCCACTGCCACTGTTGCTGCAGTGGGCGAGAGCGTTCCAGATTGAGGGTGTGAGCGACGCGACGGCAGGCAGGCAGGCAGCAGGCAAGCAGGCAGGCAGTCATCGGCGCCGCAACTCGTTCGTTTCTACTCGCTGCGCTTACATTTTGTGTTGTCGTGGGTCGCCGCCACCGACGCTGCGTTTGTCGCTCGGTCGCCTCGGTGAGTGGGTCGTGTGCTCCCGTCGTCGTCAGCAGCAGCAGCATAATTAGACGTCGTCGTAGTTCGCATATTGCTGCTGCTGCCAATCTGCATATGCGTAAAGCGGCGCATTGCATTTGTTATATGCCCGATGCCGATGCTCATTTTATTTTCTTCTTTTCTTTCTATGTACGTACGTAGTACGTCTGTATGTATTTGTGTGTATGTTAATTTCTTTTTCTCCCTCTCGGCATATTCATTGTGTGTTGTTTACTCGCCGCTCGTTACCGTTTTGTAGCCAGGCATCAGCAGCATAATTGTATACATTTCATACATACTTACATACACACATACATAGATAAATACATAACTTAAATTTAATTAGTTTAGTTAAGTTCAGAATGTTTCCTTACTACAATGGGCAACCAATTCACATACATGCATACATATGTATGAGTCTACGTGACTGGAATCAAATGTGTGGAATTTATAATTTTGATAACATGCCTTTTTGAATATTACATATGTATGTATGTGCGTATGTATGTGTGAATTATTTTTATTTGTGACTTTTTTTTTAGTGAAGATTAGCGCTTTGTTGTGCTATCTATACATTCGCACATACACACACACACACACATGTACACAAACTTTCGTTGTGTGAAACGATTAGCAGCAGAAACAATATTCGAGAAAACGACTCCACTCAAACACAGCAGATACTCAATTGAATTGGCAAGTCTTAAGATGTACACATACATTCACACACACACACACACGTACGTATAATGTGTATTCGTAAAAATCATGTGCACAATAAGTTCACTTCAATTCATATTCGATGATTCATTCGAAAAGAACTGTGAATATCCATTTCCACTAAAGGGCAACACACAATTTTACTACTGGGTAGAAAAGTAAACTCGTTCAAATGTTTTTTTTTTATATATATATTTTCGACATTCTGTTCCTGCTTTTAATTGTATTGATTTTATAGTATAGGGCCGAGCATTTTATAAAGTTTTTTTTTTAGGTTGACCTACAGACCCACTCCTATTTTTGCATATATACATATAACAAGTTTTTAAAAAAGAATAAATTTTTCAATACAGGAAATGCAATCCTCAACGACATTAATAGTCAAATGTTTGCAGGGCAGTGTACAACTATATTATACTCCTTGATATATATATATATATATATTAATAATATGTACATATGTGCATGCATATAAATATGTATCTGTGGATTGTCTGTACATGATTATTATACATGTATGTAATGAGAATCCTGCAGGGTATTTTACTGACCAGCAGCTGTTCTACCTATCTACATATGTCTATCGCTCTTATGTCATAGATATCATGGAGAAGCGTAATTATTTATTTCAACTTCGGACTCAATCGTTAATTCGACTTGAGCCCAAAATACATACAACTTTTGTTTTATAAATTCTTCAACATTTTGTTTTTGTTGTTGCGGTTGATTTTGTCAATTGTTGTTGTGTTTGTTTATTTGTTGTTGTGCTGGCGATTGCGATTACGTCAGCTAGGGCGACAGAGTCACTGGGACGAATGTCAATGCTGAAATATAAGAAATATAAATAAATTATATTTATACGTTTCTATTCTTGTATTGGTATGCGTATGCATACATACACTGGTATGTAGATACATATGTGTGTGTGTGCATGTATGTGAATGTTTGTACATCCATTTGCAGGTAAACATTTTTGCAACCATTTTTTTTTGTGTTTGTTGATTTGTTTGTTGTCTATTCAGGTGAAAGTTGCGCAGTTTTGAAAGCAAATGAGGGAAAAAATTCAATGAAATGAAATACATGTTAACACACATACACACACACACACACACACACAAACAAACACCCAATAAGAAGTGCAACACGAAATCAGTTTATACATAAAAAAAAAGGCACGGGCAGAAGAGAAACATAAAGAAAACACACACACACAGATGAAGAGTGGAAGACGGAGGAAGCGAGGGAGAGAGAGAGACAATGAAAACTTGAATGCTGTGCGTTGGCGGCGGCTATGTTGACTGAGTGAAAATATGCCCACTAATTGCAATTCGTATACCCTGTACTCGATTGGCAAACGAAACATGCTTGATCAACATTCCATATTGAATGCAAAGAATTTCAAACATTTGCCTGTTTTTGATAAAGAATCGATTATTTACTTGCTTAGTTTGTTCGTACATAGATGTATATAAACAATATAATAATAATATACACCAAGTGAAAATTTTGAAAATATGTGCAAAAGGCAACTTTGCCGTCATTATATATATGAATATATATATATATAGATTATGTATTGCATGTATATACTTTATATATTCGTGATAAGAACGAGCAAAGTCGATGTAGTCCCAAAAAAAAAACTAATTTCGATGACGTTCCCCACTATTATTTTATACAATTCTCTTTATATACGCACACATACAAACATGCAATATGTATGCCATGCCAAATGAACAACATACTGTTATATATGTATGTATATATATATATTTATATATGTGTGTTTTCGCATTCGCGTATTCAGTGCTGCCCATTAATTTATGTTGTTGAATTTCATTTAATTTTCGCTGGCCGATATGCTTCATTTGCATTTGTCAAGTAAAGTTTATTCAGTTTGTGCTTTTGCTTTGTTTATATTGTACTTATTTACATATGTATATATGCGTGGATATATGTATGTATGTATGTTTCGTGTGTAGCTATTGTGTCTAAGATTTTGATTTCTATATTCGCTTTTATCAATCATTTCCACATATGCACATACACACATACACATACCTTTGCATATATGTATGTATATATATATTGCACTAATCTACAGAGTGAGAGAGAGAGAGGGGCAGCGCGAATACAATGGTGCACACTACTCACACTCACACTCATACTCACTCTCTCCCTCTTCGTCTTCCTCCTGGTATTCGTCTTCGTCTTCCTCTTTGCCAGTTCTTCTGCTTCTGGCTGTGCCTCGTTCTCCGTTTCTGTTTCTGTTCCTACATAGAAACGCCAGGTGCGTCAATAACAAAACACAGACACAAACGCATCCTCGAAACCATTATCGGATAATATGAATGCCCATTACGGGCACACTAATACATACATGCACACATATAAACATGCTTGTGTATCCACATTGTACATATATACAGATACATACATGTGTGTGTGTGTATGTGCACTGTTTGCATGTGTGCTCATAGTTAAACAGCACACAAAAATTTAATGTAGAGGTCGATTTTGGGGCTGGGCGACAAACATAACAACAGCAGCAATAACAACAGCAACAACAACAGCGCTCTCAGCGAATGTTAACGGACAATGTTCTATTAACGTGCTTTCACCAACAGTTACACTTACAAAAACATATATTTGTATGTGTGTGTGTGTGTGTGTGTATGTTTGTTTGTAATAACATCTTAGTTGCTGCTATTTTTGCTGTGCGCCTGTTAACGGTTAAAATTTAAATCGCTGTTGCTGCTGCAATACTCGCTGCCAATGGCAGCTCTAATATCAAATATGGTTTGCTGCAAGCAAAAAGTGCCAAGAGCTTTCTAACGTACATACAATATACAACACAACATACAACGCAACGCAACAGCAGCAGCAGTAGCAGCAGCTGCGGCCTTGCGCTCGTCGACGCTCTGTACAAGAACAGACGAGAAACGCCAAGAAGCAGCAGCAGCGCAGCAGCAGCAGACAGAACTAAACAATTTAAGTTCACTCGGTTAACAGACATACAAAATACACACACATGCATATACAAATTTATAGTCAGTCAGCGTCGCAGTCAGTTTCGTCGCTCTCCCTGCCAACGAACCAAGCAAGCAGCCAGCCTGTTGTCGTTTTTGTTGTAGATTTGCCAATTTTACCTTGCCGCTGCTCTCTAGCACAACAGTGTCGAACTTAAAGAGCGAGTAACGTGACGTGTCGTTGTTGTCGGCAACGCGCGCGGTTGAATTTTTTTATATTTTCCGCCAACTTCCTACTAAATACAAAAACAGCAATAACAGCAGGCAATAGCAACGGCAGAAAAAAAAGACAAGAGCCAACGCAAACGATACGAATGCTGAGGCAAAGCGTGTGTGTGTAACATAAATGCAAAACGTGCAAAATAAGCAAACCAACAAAAAAAAAAACGAAAGAAGGAAAACACGAATACAAAATACAAAACAAAAGGCAGACGACAGTTGTATCGGCAAACAACAGAGAGAGAGAGCGAGCGAGAGAAAGAGCGCGCGTGAGAGAGATTGCAAATAAGTAGAGAGAACGCCGGCATATACTCCCCACACACAAACACATACAGACAGAGAGCGTGTTCAGTGAGCGAAAGAGAAAAATCTAGCAAGAGCGCTGCGCCGATGGGCAGCTGATTTATAAAATTTAGCCGGCAAGTGTGTCAGCTGTTCAACGACGGCAACGTCAGCGTTAGCAGCGACTTTTTCTCACTGCTACGTTGTCATGTTAGCGACGGCAGCAACCGCAGCAGCTTCTGCGAGCAGCGCTGCACGCAAACGTAGCCGCAGCGCCAGCAACAACAACAACAACGGCAGCAAGCGTAGCGCCGGCAGCGCCGCCGCTGGTCGCAAGTTAACCAAGAGCGTGAGTGTTATTTATTTATTTTTTTTTCTCTCGTTTTGCTTTTGTGTGTGTATTTCTCTTTGTTTACATTCGAAGCGCTTTGTGCACGTGCTGATGCTTTCTGCTGCTGCGGTACTTTTCTGAGCGCCCAGCATACGTTTTCTTAACAGCACTCTGTTAAGCAAATGGGGACACAATTCAGGCTAACAAATTGATAGTCCTTTGGCAAATTAACAGACTATTTACATTTTGTGGAAGAGAAATAAACACACTAGACTTATTAAAGCGATTAATCTTATTTACAAATTAAACACAATTTGCCAATTAAATGTATTCTTTAAGCTGAAAGCTGATTGGATCAATAATGTAATGTAAAATGTACACATACAATGTATATAAATACAATATTCATAAATTGACCAAAACTAAATAGTGAAAAAAAGTACAATGCTTTCATATGAGAATTTTAATTAAACGCACATTCTATACGCGTCGCTAATATTAAACCAATGACAAATATAAAAGCAGCAAAGGCAGCAGAAGAAAATAAAAAACAAAGCAAATATAATAAAAATAAATTAATTAAAAATTCAATGGTGGTGGCTGCCTTGCGTGCTTTTCACGTTCGTTGCCGCTTCCCATTCAATTCATTCGTTGTTGCGACTCGTGTCTACTCGGCTCGCCGTCGTCGCTCACACGAACCACGACGACGACGACACTCGCACGCTAAAAATAAACGGACATAGTTTTTTTTTTTTCGTTTTTTTTGTTGTGGGTAAGCAATGAAAACGAAAATTTGCGTGACGTCTTTCGACCTTGACTCATCGATGTGAACTGTTAAACTGCGGCGACGACGGCGAGTGTTGTTGCTTGGCGTTGCGCGACGGCGTTGCCAGACAGCTGCAATTGTTTTCTGGTTATTGTGTTGGATGGCAGCCCTAATGTCAACGTCTTGCCGCAATGGCGACAACCAGTTTTCACATACACACACACACATGCAGTTGCCCATATATACATATTAATACATATATCTTTATGTATATGCATATGGGTGTATGTATGTATTTGCAATGAAGCGTTATCACAACACATTGCTAAAGACAAAAAAAAACAAGTTCGTTGCATGCGCTGAGGCTGCTGCGGCGACTGCACTGTCGTCATCTGTGTGTGTGAGTGAGGCAGAATGATAGGGTGAGCGTAAAAAAAGCTGCATTTGAAAAAGCACAAAATATGCAACGGTTTTTCAAGCTGCATTGGAATGCACTTGCAATAGTAATGGTGCGACTCTCTCTCGCTCTCTCGTAGAACACACATGCACATGTATGCATGTATGTATGTGTGCATATGAGCTGCTGCAGCAGCCGCAGCAGTGCACACACACAGGCACGCATGCACAGATGGTGCCAATAAGAAGTGCATGCACACAGGCATACGTTATGCATGTCACTGCCACACCCTCGCACGCTGCCCCGCACCCATACATACACACACACACATATATATATATATATATGAATTTGTATATCGCTATGTGTATGAAGAGAGAGGGACGCTGACGCTTGAATTTCATTTTGTCTCGGCTCGTTTCTCGCCGCCGTCTACGTCTGCGTCTCGCGGGCCTTTTCGCACGCTTTTGCTTTTGTGCTCACCGCACACCGCTGACCCACCAACATCCCTTCCCCGCCCGCATCTGCACCCACAAACAACAACCTCCTCATCATCATAGATTTATCTCATTCGCGCGCACGTGAGTGCAACAAGCCCAAAAATTAAGTCGTCGCTGCCCATTTCATTTGGTTTTGGACTCGCCGCGGCTCACACGCTTTTTGTTATCATTTATTTGTTGTCTCTCTGCGTCTTGTTCGTCGCGTTTTTGCTGTTGCCAGTTTGGCCCGTTACAGCTTGCTTGTGTATACATATATACATGTATATGTTTGAGTATGTGTGTGTTCATTTGTTCACTCGCTCGCTCGCATTTGCTCATTTTTTTTCTCAGCCATGTTTGGCAACACTTTTTCACGGCGTCACATCTTTCGCTCTCACTCTCATCACCTGAGCTCAGCTCAGTTTAGCCCAGCTCCCAGCTGTTGTCGTCGTGTTCATCAAACCGCAAACTGCGATGCGATCCGACGACGACAGCGTAAAATTTGCTTCCTTCCTTTATAGCGCCGCTGCTTGCTGATGCCGCTGGCAGCGACGCTGGTAGCGGCGTTGGCAGCATTATGACCATTAATACGTTAAACGTTTAAATTCAACAATGAACAAATTTTGCTAAATCGAATTATGAAATCCCATATCATGTATAAACAAAAATCAAAATTTGCAAACCAATTTTATTTATTTTATGTTATTTGTTTATTTATTTTTAGTTTTAATTTAACAATTTTTTTTTCGATTTTTCAAACATTATTTTTAAGATTTAAAAGCGGCAGTTAAAAACCGGTTTTTGTGTCAGACAATTTATTATGTGGTGGATGCCGTGAATATAACAGATTTTTCTTGCACTGTTATACACATAATTGAATCTGTTTACATATTTGCGTTTATTCATATTTCTATAAATTGAATTATAATTTTAATTGCTTTTTCATTCACTCACACAATCGCACATCATCAACGTGTAGTACATGTGAATGTGTGTGTGTGTGTATGTATGTGTATATGTAGAAATGCCAACATAATTTGGGCAATGGCGTCGCTGCCAACGTCGACAGCAACGCGCGCCTCGCGAAATGACAAAGACGCCGGTTGGGTTGCTCTGCTGCTGCTGCTCTTGTTGTTGCTGCGGCTTGCTTGCTGGGCAATGTTGGAAGAGTAGTAAGAAGAAGAGCGTTCGCAGTCGCGCAGCAAAGTCAGCGCAGCGACAGCAGCAACTACAAAAAGTTGTTGTAGTTGTGTAGTTTAGTTTCGATGTTGTTTTTGGCTGGGCGCGCGCGGAAGTCGCAGAAATTTATCAAAAGCAACAGAAACCAACAACAACAATAACAACAGCACAACGCAAACCAACGAAGGCCGAGCGAACGACAGACGACGACGACAACAACGACGACGAAGCGGTGGCTGCCTGTCAATCGGATTAATTTTTATTGTACATTTCTTTTCGTCGTTTTTTGCAAATAGTATAGTGTTGTGTAGTGGTGCAGTGTGTGGTGTTGTTGTCGTCTCGACTTCAGCTCCGGCTCGTTGCGCGCTCTCTTGCTCTTGCGCTCACTCAATCTCTCTTGAATTTTTTTTGTGCCTCTCACCCTTGCTCTCGCACTCGCGCTCGCGTGCTGCTCTCTGAAAATAGCAAAAGCGCCGAGACTGAGACGTTCGTCGCTGTCGCTGGCGTTGTTGTGTACGCGTTTTATTGCTCTTGTTCTTCTTTTTTCACCTTCTTTCTTGCTCGTTACGGGCCGCGCGCACCATTACAAATACGCGTATAACAATTTGCTGCCTGCCCCGAAACTGAAAGAAAAATACATATACCAGCCATAAACTAAGTACGCGGCGTGCAAAATAGTCGATAATAATCGTAAAGAGTTATGTTAATTTCGTTAAAGTGAAAAAATAAACAGCGATGAATGTGATAAATTGTAATAGAATGTGAAAATTCATACATTACGTACACACACACTCATACAGACACACACACACACTCACACGGCCTCATACGCACACACACACCCACCTACACGTCATACACACACATACTCATCAACACACACAGAAGCAAAGCGTATGTGTGTGCAGAAAAATATGCGGCGCTTAAAAAAGGTGAACGGCATTTTGTCATAAATAAGACATACATACATACAAATACACACACGCACACATACACCCAAAAA